>QARZ01000300.1:125080-179659 GCA_013407115.1 Glycine latifolia | reverse complement strand
TATATATATATATATATATATATATATATATGTATATATATATATAGGCGGATATTAGTTTCAACAGTCCGAATGATAAAATCAGTCTTTCGAAAATATTGGCCTTCAGGTTTATAAAGTTCATTATCTGGAATTCTGGGTATCTTCCAGTCATCCAGATCCTGATTAATATCTTCAAAAGAAGGATTAACTTCCATTATAATTCAAGATACTCCTCAAACCTCCCAAGAAGCCCATTCCAAACCAACCCTTACTAGAGCTAGATCTAGGCATGAAGCCCAAAAGGACAAAGACAAGGAAATCAATGTCCTTAACCAAGCCGAGTCAAAAAATGGTAACTCTGACTCTGATAGGTCTGTCCAAATTAATCCAATTAGAAACCAGCCCAATTGGAGACATCCCTCTAAGCTGTATTACCATAGGGCAACCCCTCCTGATCTTCTCCTAGAAGAAAGGGAACAATCCAGATCCTTTAATGCCAATCATGTCTATGAATGAAACATAGATGGAAAAACTGAGTACCAAATCCTTAACATCCTCCAACAGATGACTATGGTTGCTACAGCCTATGATACATCCCTTAATTGTTCGGAAGCAGTTATTGCAAATATTTTAGTTTTTGGTTCCACTGGACAACTAAAAGGCTGGTGGGATAATTACTTGTCCGAGGATCATAAGATTACCATCCAGGAAGCTGTCAAAATGGAAAATGATGCCACTATCCTCCTCAAAGATGGTAAGCTTATTCCTGATTCGGTCAACCAGTTAATTTTTACCATAGTTCAGCATTTCATAGGTGATTCCAGCCTTCGGAAAGATAGATCTGCGGAACTCCTTTCCAACCTTCGGTGTAAGACTTTAGCCGAATTTAGGTGGTATTAAGATACCTTCCTCACCAGTCTTTACCCGTGAAGATAGTCAAGAAGCTTGTTAGACTTTTGGCAAGCGTACTAATTATCGTTGTAAGTTACAAAATTTATAAAAGTTCATCTCCACAGGGACTTGATTTACTCAGTTAATTCAAATGAAGCTTTAACAGTTTAATAGTTATGTACAATTAGTGTGAATGGAGTTTCATGTAGTTGTGGATTAACAGAAATTATGAAAATTTAGAATAAACAGAAATAATAAATTTAGTGCGGAAGATTACGAATGATTACAGAAAATAAAATGAGAATTACGGAAAATAATAAGACGAGTTTAATTAATTCAAGAATGTAGGATTGGATTTCATCGTTCATACCCTTAGTATTCAATTAATATTACCATGCATAAGTTTATTTTCTATTATTAATGATGCACACATAAAATTACCCCAAATCAATCCCTCATATTTGAGAATCCTAAGAATATTTATCAAATATCGATCCCTCGCATATGAAATAAATACCCCAACATTACGATCATATTCACGTGTTATTTGCAATCTAAACGTTATGCTCTATTCCTAGCCACGTAACGTGAAGAGTAAATTATTCAGTTCAAGTTTTAAGAGTACTTTCTAGTTAAACTTAGAACCTTATTTCATGAAACTATTGATCAAGTAGAATCAAGTATTAAGTATGGAATAAATTTACCAATAATAAATAGAAAACACTTATGCATAAATAAATATTAAAAGAGATACTTAAGGGTAAGAATATTACATCCAATCCTTTGAGAGAAGCTAGCTAAGCATGGAGAGAACCTCCTTAGAAGAATAGATGAAATGACTCATCACCGCTTCATTTCGGCAAAGTTTCCTCACTAATCCTCACCTCTCTCACTATCCTAAGCTATCTACTAACAAGATTTAAGAAGCATGAGGCTAAGTACAAGCTTGGAGACAAGGAGGAGAAGAGATTTAAGTTGCAAGAAGTGATTTTGGCCTTGGGGGGTGCTTGGGTATTTATAGGGGCTGGCCTGGTCAAGTTTGGTCGCCCAAGCGACCAATTTCTTCATTTTCCACTCGCTTGGGCGAGTTAAAGGCCCAACTTGGACGTCCACTTGGCCACTTGAAGGCCTACTTGATAACTCCACTCGCCTAGGCGACCAGATTGCACTTGTTTCACTCTCCTGGGCAAGTTAAAGGATGGTTCTGGAACATGTTTTTGGGCCTTGATGGATATTGGGCCTGTTTTACTTGTTGCACCTCCTAGGTTTGCTTTATGATCCATTTTTGCTTGCTTTGTTTGATCGGAAGCTTCAGAAGTCACGAAATCTATCAAAATACAAAAGAAGATTGGATGAATCTTCAAGGATTATAAACACAACATTAATGCTAAGTGCTAAATACAAACTCACTAGATTAGGGCAAATTTTTATGGATATTCTTAGAAAAAGTGCAAGATAAGTGCCTTAAATGCAACCCTAATTTCACTAAGATATGACACTTATCAACTCCCCCCAACCTAGAATCTTGCTTGTCCTCAAGCAATAGTAAAAATATTTTTGTTAATTGGAAACATGTTTTATAAAGAATCAACTTCCCAAAAATGATCAAAACATATTTTCAAATAGTTAACCTCAAGAATTGAAACCAAAAGATGAAATTCACATAACCAAAATGAGATTAAGATCAATTTACATTTCCTTTCTAAAAAATATCAGAGGAAACATATGACTGATTCGCACAGAGGAAAACCTCTCAAGTGTTTAATTCTCTCACAGGTAAGTGTTTCATCTCAATTCCTACATTGATATTTTATAGATTGATTTTGCAATTCATTTCCTATCAAATCAAAGTGCATAATCAACAAAGATCATTAGGGCTTTTATGGCTGGGCTTTTGGTTAGAAAAGAAATCTTGGTTTCTCTGGATATTCAAAGAACCTTTGGAATAGGAGAGCATATACAGATAAAACAGTGAAATCATTACTTCCTATGTCTTCCTTTTTTCTTCCAAGATATCTATCAGTCTTTTTATTCACCCAACTTTGTACAATACTTTAAAACACAAGGAATTTTGTTTCCTTTTCCTTTTTCTTTTTCTTTCACTTCTTTTCTTTTCTTTTACATGAATAGCATATAGCTACATTTAAAAGTCTTTTTCATAGCATGAATTACCCAAAGGAAGTTTCCCATCAACAGATCATTTCCCTTTTTGCTCTCCTATCCTTAGGTAAGGTAGGGAATTCCTATCCTAGGTTAGGGTTTCAACAAAATATCAACTGTTTGGCTCAAAAAGGGTTGCAAATGGTAAATCATTATATTCATGTTGGGATAGCTTTTGGCCAGTGGCTTTAAAAGATGTTCAAAAAGAAAGAAGGCCTAAATCATATCCATGCATCGTATGTTATGACAATTAGAAATTAATGTAAAATTACTATAAATCATATCAGTGAGGACTCTCAATATAATCTATGTGGTTGCACACACTCATTTAGGCTTAAGGTCTGTTTTCATGTTCAAATCAAATAAATGTTTCGAAAGATATTCTTTATTAATTTCATGTAAAGAGTCTTGCCTTCATTTGGTCTTTGGGAAAATCATTTCATTTGTTCTTCATTCTCAAGATTTTTCAAAAAAAATCCTTTTTGTTGTTCTGATCCAATATTAAAATCAAGTTTCAAAATAATATCTGTTGATTCTTTTCAAAACATGTAATTTTTCAAGAAAAGTATTTCTTTTAAGTCCCAAAAAGATTTATATATATATATGTATGTATGTATGTATGTATGTATATTATATAATTACTTTAAACAAAAAGCAAAAATTTTGGTATAATTTTCAAAAAGACATGTTAATAGTATATAATACCAAAAAGATTTATCAATATATAATACCAAAAGATTATCAGTGCATATAACTAAACAAAGATGAAATAGTTAGTAATAATAACAGTAATATAGTAACTAAAGTATTCAGAAAGCGATAAAGACAGAAATAAATAACATAAAAGTATTCAAGAAAGCAGTAAAGAAAAAATTAAAACAGTGTCACAGTGTCTCAAATGATGCAAATCCATGTAATAAGATGTCAAATTCTGCTCTAAATCATCCTCCTCAGCTGCTTTCCTCAGCAGCTTCATGATCATGTGCAGGGCCAGCTACAGGATCCTGCTCAGCTCTCTGACCCTCTGCCTCCTCCTGAAATATTGGCCTGTCCCCAAGCCATGCTACATAAGCTCTGAACTGCTCTAGAGTGGGCCAGTGGAATGGAGTGTGATCCTGCCTGTGCTGGTGCTGGGTGTAACGACCCGCCTCGTCGCTACGATATCACTAACTATAGCTCGTGCAATTTCAATTTTTTAATGAAAACTCCATTAATTTGATTATAAAATGGTAGTAAATTTTTTTCGCAATAATATAATTATCATACACACGATACAATTACAATGATTAAATACATACATATATATATATATATATATATATATATATATATATATATATATATACATATACTAAACTAGTACACATCATTCATATATTTAAAATTTTACATGTACTTACACCTCAGCATTTACATGTCTAACAAAAGAATCAAGGGACTAACTAAGGAAGAGTTGATTAACAAAACACAACACTTTCCAAAATAAATTCCAACATTGTCACATTGGCTTGGCGGCTCCAACAAAAGAAATCTCTCTCCAATATCACCTGTTGCTGATCATCTGCTCCCACGAACAAAGGTTCGTGATCATCACAGGTACCAACCACATGGTACAAAAATTGCAAGGGTGAGTTTATTATATAAGATCAATAAGTACCAGATAACAACAATTAGAAAAGAAACAATATTAACAACCACAAACATTCTCAATAATCCATCAGGTCAATACACACTCAACAAATCAGTCATCCACTTCATTTCACAAATTAAAACAATCATGCTCAGAATGATGCATGCACCTGACTCAACTCTCAGAATGCAATGTGGTACCATCCTCATGAAAATAGCCTCTCTAGGTAAATGATGCAGTAGCTCATCGAGGTCACCCTGTCGTGCACAGGTCGTTCCCCCCTCATGGTGATCAGCCCTGAGTCTCAAGAGAGTTCCAAACAGAGTGATGCCCCCTAGTACCCCCGGTACTTACTGCCACCATTCTATTTGCATTCATACAAATATGAAGTATGAAACATGGGCATCATCAATGCACTGACCATGGATAACTAGGGATCAGAATTTTAAACAATCCAGTTCTCTCTTGGGATGCTTAAAATTCATAAACCCTCCCTCGCAAGGTTATCCAACTGGTCAATGTACCCCACGTGGACATACACAACATACAATCATGGGCACCATCAATGCATTGACTATGGATAGCTAGGGACCAAAATTTTAAACAATCACTTTCACTCTTGGGATGCTTAAAATTCGTAAACCCTCCCTCGCAAGGTTATCCAATCATGCATCCCCATGGATATTCATGTGTATCCACATCACACAATGACATTGTTCACATCAACATTATCTCTCATCAATGTCATTATCACTAATCACATCACATCATCTCAATATCATCAACAACATCAACATCATTTTATTTCAATATCATCATCATAAACATCAATATTTAACATCATCAATCACGTCAACATTATCTCATTTCAACATCATCATCATAATCATCAATATCATCTCATTCATTCACAATCCATATTACCACGAGACTGGTATTTTAGGAAAAATTCTAAATTAAAGAGGAGGACTACAATATAGAAAACAGACTCTTATGCCCATTTAAAAATTGAATAAATAGTAAAATAGGAAAACATACTATAAAATTTTGGGCAGAGTCTCCTCTGTAATTAAGACTTTTCCCAAAAATCCAATCAATTATAACAGCAACATCATTCACAGTTTTATCCATCAATAACAAATTCATCGCATCCCATTAGTTAAAAATATAGTTTTTCTTAAAAACCAGCACACACACACAGGAATAAACACACATCAATCATAAATACTTCGCATCCCCATTAGTTTAAAACATAACTTTTCTTGAAAACCAACACACAGTAGGGACAGACAGTTATCCTCATTGTTGGACTCCCTGACCCCCAACTATGGTGTCAAAACTATAACAAAGAAATAAACTCCCCTTACCTATCTCTATCCCTCTGATAGTCCCCTTGTAGCATTGTTTTGAGCTCTCTTAAGTTCACGTGCCTTGGTCCAAACGCAGAGCACTATATACCAAATTGAAAATACTTTAGTATAGATTTCTCACCATACATGATTCGGTTCTTCCTATAATTTGTGCTAATTTGTAAGTTCTTAAATTCCCATCTTTTAGTATGTTAAACTAGACTTTCTAATATTTCTAACAAGGTATCATATGCCTTATTTGGATTTCTAAAACTCTAGCTATAGCATTTTTAAAACTAGACTTCAAAGCTGCCAGCGAGTTCCAATTTCCACACTGACATCTCTTAGTGTTCTCATGACTGCAAGCAGTACACAATCAAGATTTATCTGAAATTTTTATATGTTATATTTGACATCTAGATATTTAATTCCATATATCATACACCTAATTTGAGTAAGAAATGAGAGAGAAATAAATTTTTCAAAACAGATGACAGAAGCTGTTTGGGTGTGGACAGTTTCGGACAACTTGAGCTAAAATAATTTCTGGGCACGATTTACTACTTAGTTTGGTCCCATATTTTAGGACCACATAGAGGACATCCTAAGATTTAAAATGAGTGGTCAAACACCTCATTTGGTTAAGTACAGAGGTAGATATGAATTTCTAAAAATAGTCTAAAAGTTAAGCTTAAAACCATACGAATTTTAATAGCAATACTTACCAAAGTATTTATTTGGCTGAAATGATTCAAGAGCTTGAAGAGTAAAATATCCATCTTCTAATAGAAGATTTTGGATGAAGAAATGATATGTAAACTTGCTGAAAGCTACGGTTTGAGTAAGAAGAAGAGAAGAGAAAAATGAAGCAAAGGTGAGAGAAAAGGGAGCAAGTGGCCGTGGGTTTTGAATGAAGTCTTGCTTGTGCAGATTTTTCATCTCAAAGGGAGTATTTATAGAAAGAAATCTGGTTAAAAATGTAAGCTAGTCATCGTGCTATGAAGATATTTTTATTTCATGCATTTAATGCATTCAAAAGCAAAGATTCCTTTCCTTGTTGACCAAAGTGCACGTAGAATGCTTCCTTGCAAGACTTGATTATGCTTATTCACTTTATTTATGGTTGATCATGCAACGTGGAATGCTTCTTGGATAAGCTAGATTCTTCTTTGCTTTATACATGGCTGTACAAATAGATTATGTATACTATTTCTAGGAAGTACACGTGCATACACACATGATTTGCACTTCCACAACCAATTAAATTAATTCTAATTCTCACGTACCATACATGTTATGGTTTATGTTTTTGTTTCTTTTAATTTAAACCAAGTGTACTTCATGTAGCTTTCAGTTATTTATTTAGATGACCTTAAGCTCCTACATCCTACATATGCTAGGATTTGTTTCTTCCTTAAATTCACTAATCATAACTAAATTTATTTTAAGCACTTCTAAACTTGCCACTTAGATTCTTTTGCTTCTATCCTATCCTTCTTGTACATCTCATGTGATAATTTTCTTCACCATATCATCACATGGTCCGAAACTATAGCTCATGATGCGATTTTCCTTCATTTCTACTGTATGATTTATTTGCTTGCACTTATTATATTCATTAGTAAAATTTAGAGACTTATCTTCTGGCGTACCTAATCATACATTTTCGACCAGTAGGTACTTCCAGTTTTCTTATGATGTTTGTCTATTTCTAAGGATATTTTGGTAATTTTTCATCCTAGGGACATTTCTGTAATTTCCTTAAGTTTCCACAAAATATCAAAGGGCATTTTGGTAAATTGTCACTTACTCCAAGGGTATAATTGTAATTTCTAGTTCATAATATCTCACCAAAATATCTAGGGGTATTTTGGTAATTTTAATCTCAAGAGTATTATGATAATTTGTCACTTAGTCTAGGGGTATAATTGTAATTTCTGCTTCAAAATATCTTACCAAAATATCTAAGGGTACTTTGGTAATTTTAACTTCAAGGGTATTATGGTAATTTGTCACTTAGTCTAGGGGTATAATTGTAATTTTCGCTTCAAAATATCTTCCCAAAATATCTAAGGGTATTTTGGTAATTTTAACTTCAAGGGCATTTTTGTAATTTCTACCTCAAGGGTAATATGGTAATTTTATATCAAAGGAAAAGGTAATATGGTCATTTCCCTTCAATCATTTTTGTAATATTTTTAATTATATCTAATTAATATTTCACACAAATAATTCAAACATAAAACAAACTTCACATAACCTAACATTCACATCAAGTAGTTGCACAAGGATAATTCATACAACATTTCAACCATACATTTTCAGTTATTGAAATTTCAGGGTATTACACTGGGTGTAGTCAATAGTCATAGAAGTTCTGATTTAGCTGCACCTGCCCTCTATGATTAGCAGCCTGTTGATCCGCCATATGCTGCATATAGGTGTGCATCTGGAGTTCCATGCGCTGTAAATGAGCGAAAATGGACTCCATGGATGTTGGCTGTGGTGGCTGCTCCTTCTGTACCTGTCTAGCTAAACAATATTTTTCAATAAAAGGAGGTCTAATGGTCTTTGAGGGCTGCACTGGGATTCCATAAAATCGACATAGTCCTGTAATGAGTGCAGGAAATCCTAGTGCTCTATTTGCTTTTTCTGGGTTTGTTGGATGTTTGGGAGGCTCTAAGGTAACAAATTGATGGATGGAATCTGAAATGAGCTGGGCTACATTAACAGTGATCCCACATACAACTAAAAATTAGTTGACATTTGGGCATGGGTAGATCACTGTTATGGTCACTAGGAAGAATGTTGCTCAAGAGGAATGTCATCCAATTTTGGGTTAGGGTAGTTATATTAGTACGCATTAACCTTACCCTGCTACCTGTTATACTTCTTGCAAAATCAGTACCTGGTATATAGGGTAGATCTATTAAATCCTGTTCATCAAACCCTAAGTGGATGTTCCTTCTTGCCTGGTACTCACATAGCTGTCCTTCTTCCAGAATTAAGGGATTCCCTAGGAATTGGTTAATGGCATCTGTGTCATATGGAATCCATTGCCCTCGCACAAAAGACCGCAATAAAGGATTTGTTTTTTTATTCTGACTTTTATTTTTTAATATATGTTGTTATTTTTTTAATATATGTTGTTATATACTGATTAATTCAACTGCTTGTCACTGATTCCTTCTTCTATGGGCCATGAGTTTGCATAAAATTCTAAAACAATTTCAGGATCAAATTTGTGCATAGGATTGGCCAAATACCCCCATCTCCTTCTATTCAATCAGCTGTGAAGTCGGAGTATTCATCATCCATTAGTTGAACTTTTCTCTCTTTTAGGAATGACCAGTTCTTTATTATCTCAAATCTTTGCTGGTGTTCCTTGGTTCTGAACCGTTGAGCATCAAATTCAATATCTTCTAGGGGGTTTGAGCTTGACCCCTCTCCCATGTGTCTAGCTCTTTTAGAGGAAAGCTTTTTAGGTGCCATTTGCAAAAGGATTTCACAATGGAATAGCAATGGAAATGCTAACAATCAGCAACATAGCAAAGTTTTGCACATAATGTTACCAATCAGCAAGTATTCAGAGATGGCATCCCTTTGAAAATTCAAATTTGTGTATTTGTAATGTATGATCAAGCCTTTGCACATTAATATTCAATTAAACATGCAGCCATTGGGTACTTGTTAGTCTATATGTTATACCTCAGCCTATGATATTCATGAATTCCTAAATGCTAAAAAAAAAACACTATAAATCATTTCTAAGAATTTCCAAGTGTTGTGCGTAAAGCAATGATTCACTTTTTAGAGCTAGCATTAAGCATGTGAGGTATATTATGCAATTCAATTCATCTAACAAGCACTCTAGAAGCAAATTCGTGCAAGAATTCAGAGGTATAGCATGGCTGTTTTCTATGAAGCATTTGACCGAACACTTGGTATGCATACTTTGTTTTCTATGCAAATGAGTAGCATTTGTATGTGCTTGCACCAACATTTAGAGAATGAGAAGGAGGGAATCAACAGAATATTATCAATTGCAGAAATAATATCAATAATCAATTTGCAAAATCTGTAACTTATCTATCCTAGGGTTTTGAATTGTGAAAATAAGAACAAAAGCATAAGAAATGAAAGCAACAAAGTAAAAACTATCCTACTGTGAAGCAAGTAAAATTGAGATAGCAACAGAGATACTTACCTGGATTTAGAATGGAGATGTAAGTGAAATGAAGTGGCTTGGGCGAGTTAGAACACAAAAAATGGAAGTACAGCAAGTAGGATTCACAACAGAGTTAGTGAAAGTGATTTGAATGGCAAATTTTTTTGATTTTTAACTTGCTGGTTCGTGTTGCAGAGATAGGCTCGCCCAGGCGACCAGTTTTGTCATGGTCCACTTGCCTGGGCGAGTTAAACACTTTTTTTTTTAGAAAAATTATTTTAGCTTGTAATTATCTACTGCTTTAACTAATCTATATTCATATAGGCAAAATATTTAAATAAAATGATAAAGCACAGAAAAAGATGGGTTAGAAGTTACTAGGTTGTCTCCTAGAAGCGCTTCTTTAATGTCGTCTTAGCTGGACGTGTCAGTAGCTCAAACTTCTTGTAAATGGACCACCATGATGAGTCTTTCAACATCACCACCTAAGTAGGGCTTGAGTCTGCCCCCATTGACTGTCCATGTTCTATTTGTGGTTGGATCTTCAAGGACTACAGCCCCATGTGTCATTACCTCTTTAATGATGAAGGGTCCAGACCATTTGGACTTCAGCTTACCTGGAAACAATCTTAATCGAGAATTAAATAACAAAACCTGTTGTCCAGGCTGAAAATTCTTTCTCAACAATTTCTTATCATGATAAAATTTGACTTTCTGCTTATAAAGTTTAGAATTCTCATATGCTGACAGTCTCAGTTCCTCCAATTCATGAAGTTGGATTTTTGTTTGTTCACCTGTAGAAGAAGGATCAAAATTTAAATACCTGAGTGCCCAAAATGCTTTGTGCCCCAATTCAACAGGTAGATGGCATGATTTTCTTGTTGCCATCTTTTCAAAATTTGACATGAAATCTGGATTTTGGCAAATTCAAATTAGTGAAAGGGATTGTTATAAAACGGCTTTTACAGTTCCTTTCGGACAATATGAATGGAGAGTTATGCCTTTTGGATTGAAAAATGCTCCTTCAGAATTCCAAAAAATTATGAATGACATTTTTAATCTATACTCTTCTTTTATTATTGTCTATATAGATGATGTTCTTGTGTTTTCCCAATCTATTGACCAACATTTTAAACACAAACATTTTCATTCAGGTAATCAAGAAAAATGGTCTTGCTTTTTCTAAAACTAAAATCAATCTTTTTCAAACAAAGATCTGTTTCCTTGGTCACAACATCCATCAAGGAACTATCACTCCCATCAATCATGCCATTGAATTTTCCAGCAAATTCCCAGATCAGATTATCGAAAAAACCCAACTTCAGTGTTTTCTCGGTTGTCTAAATTATGTGGCTGACTTCTTCCCTCAGCTAAGTAATCTGGTGAAACCTCTGTATGACCGTCTCAAGAAGACTCCTCCTCCTTGGACAAATGTTCATTCAGACATCGTCAAACAAATTAAATCCCAAGTTCAAAATCTTCCTTGTCTATATCTTCCCAATCCCTCAACCAAAAAAATTGTTGAAACTGATGCCCCTGACATAGGTTATGGTGGCATTCTCAAGCAGTCTGTTAATGGCAAAGAACAAATAATTGCATTCACTTCTAAACATTGGAACCCTGCTCAGCAGAATTATTCCACTGTAAAAAAGGAAGTCTTAGCAATTGTTTTATGCATCTCTAAATTTCAATCTGATTTGCTTAATCAAAGGTTTTTAGTCCGTGTTGATTGTAAATCTGCAAAATAAATTTTACAAAAGGACGTTAAAAATCTTGCATCTAAACAAATTTTTGCCAGATGGCAAGCTATTTTAAGTATTTTTGATTTTGAAATTGAATTTCTCAAAGGTACTTTAAACTCCTTACCTGATTATCTTACTCGTGAATACTTACAGGGGAGAGGACTGTCAGCCTTGAGGATGCAAACATCCTAGATGTCTTGACCTTAGATGTCCAGCTTCATGGTCTTGATATGAAAGTTGGATCTATCCCGGTCAATATCATCTACTGAGTTCAATACAAGGTAATGAACTCATGTGTATCCAGAGTCCTCAAACCCAGGAAGACTGGAGAAACTACTTTTTTTTCTCACGGATACAACCAAAGCCAAAGTTGTTATCCCTAAAGTCATCAAGTGGGAAGACATTAATTTCCCACAGACTTGGGCCATGGATAAGGTTGCTCCGGCTAAACCCCAAACTACACCTAGTTTTGAGTCTATTAAGCAGTATGACTCAGGAAGAGTAGAGATCACCTTCAATAGGTCCAATTCCTTCAACACTGGTAGGTCTTCCTTCACTAGAGATTCTAGATCTGAAATGTTTGGGTCTATTTTCTATAGGAAATCCTTTTCTGCTGCTCCTAGTGGAAGTAGTAGCAGAATCAAGCTCCAGGGTGTAGAAACCTCGTCCTCCATTCCTCAACTTGTTTATCAGCAGGAAAATCCTGAGGAAGAGTCTAGATCTATCCCTTCTCTAACCTTTTCATCTATGCAAGATTATGAAGTTATCCATGATTAATAAGACCTGCATAGATTATGAAGCCCTTAAGCTAGATTTCGACTCTGAGGAAATGACTCCTCAAAGAGAGTGGTTTCTTAGTCATTACAGGGATAATAGTAAAACCTAGATTAGGAAAGAATATTATTCCTTCCTTAACCAAGTCCAAAACCAGATCTATTTCTTTGATTGGTTTAAGTCTTATGCAGCCTACCATAAGATTGATTATCCCTTCTTAGAACCAAACACCATTAGTGTCATCACCAAGTATAACCTTAAGGATGGATAGGTTGTTAGATCTGAATTCCATCCGTCAACCAAGTTTATCCTTCCTAATGTCAGGAATGAAAAACATGACCCCATCTATGCCTTACCCTTTAAGTCTAAAGATGAGACTAAACCCATATGAGCCAAAGATATCAAGAATCTTATGGAACAATCCAACTATACCAACAAGTACCTCCAGACCATTGGGAAAAAATTAGGAGAAAAGCCTAGTATTAGCCTGGAAGCCATCTCATCCTCCTCTAAAACTATCCAAACCCCAATCTTGAAACCTTTTAGGATGACTCATAAGCTTAGAAAATAGTTCGCCAAACTCAAAGCTTTCAACCAGCCCCCTAATCAGCCTTTGGTAGAGTCTAGAGAGAAACTTGAATATATATGTATATATATATATATATATATATATATACAAGCTACGTAGTGGGTTCAGCCCGGCATACCCAACCCGGTATCTGACACCTTCACAAACACTACTAAAAAGGTGTTTTAGGAGTTTACAGTATAAAAAAACCAGCTTCACACACATGCACGGGGAGTTCTTATACATCAGCTCTCCCCACAAGAACACCATCAAAATCTTCACACAAAAACACCAACCAAAAAACATAAAACACATCCCGTTCTGTTCATTAAAAGACATAGCTTTTCTGGGAAAACAACACACACCAGAGACGTGCAGTTATCTTCATAGTTGGACTCCCTGGCCCCCAACCATAGTATCTAAAGCTGTTATCAACATAATAAACTCCCCTTACCTAACCAGGAGTTAGTCCTACAGTCTAGCGATGCTAAACACCATCTTCTGAAGCGTGAACGTGTCCGTTCTCTTTCGAACCTCAAGAAAGATGTTCACTGGCTTCTGCTCCAGTCACGAGGTTCCTCTTGACGTGAGGGGTTCTGTGGCAATTACGTGGTCCTTGCGGGTTGAAGGTAATTCAGAAGGGTTGAGAGGAAGGGGTTTCTGGGTGAGTTTTAGAGAGAAAAGAGAGAAAAGCACAAGGAAGAAGAAAAGAAAAGCACCCTCTGTTGCGCACTCTGCTGCTTATAAACACAGCTGACAACACATGTCCACTTAACGTGCACAACCAGCAATCACAGAACAACAGAGTTGACTTATGTCTAACATCCATCAAGCACGCATACCAAGGTAGAACAGTACCAAACAGTAATTACCAAAATAAACCAAATAATCAAGCATTACACACACATAAAACGTCCAGCTCAGCACACTTTGAAATTTCTGTGGTGTTACACTTCTTCTCCATTTCTTCCTCTTTTTCTTTTCTCTATCCTTCTTCCTTAATGCCCCTTCCTCCAATTTTTCTCCATCTCAAGCTTGTTTAAATCCGATCGAAGACCTTGAAGCCCTTATCCATGGTCATAATCAACAAACCTGCTTCTTCCAAGAGCTTGAGCCATAACAAATAGCCACTGATCATTTTTTTATTATTTTTATTATTGTTCTTTAGTGAAATGATTTATTGGATTGAGTTTGATGTTGATTTGGTGTTCTTCTTCTTTGTGTTCTTCCTCTATGTGTTCAATTTTTTCCCTCTTATAGCCATTGACATTGAACATTAAAAAATGTTTTTTCTAACAAATGAGTTCTTGGGGGGTCTTCCTGAAGCACAAATCTTACAATATGTAGATCTCATAGGACTCTTTAGTGAGAGATCTTGAGAAGAACGATTCTTAACCTTAAGAACCCAGTTTAAGCACAACCACTAAAGATGCTCTAAGAAGCTTTCCCACCCTAGAATGGAGTTTTCATATGCCATTTTAGTCCCTCAACGTCACTATGATAAGTGCCATATCTTAGTAAAAATAGGACTACAATGAAGGCACTTATCTTTGGCTTTCACTAAATTTATCTATGAAATTGCCCTAAAACCTAGTTAGTTTGTAATTAGTACATTTGATGAATGTTGTTTTCATATTTTGGAAGATTTGTCCAATCATATTTTGCATTTTTGATAGGTTCGAGGAATTCTGAAGCTTCTGAACAAGCAAAGCAAGCAAGAAGGGCTTAAAAAGCAAACATGGGAGGTGTTACAAGCAAACAGGCCCACAATTCGTCCAGGCCCAGAAGGATTCTTCAAGGATAAGTTTTCAACTCGCCCAGGTGACCAATTCTAGTGTATTTGGCTTGCCCAGGCGAGCACCAAGTTCCAAGAAGATAAAGATAAGCTCGCCTAGGCGAGCAAACTTAGGCCAAAACACTCGCCTGGGTGAATGAAGCTAGCAGGAGGGAGATTTCTATAAATAGCCAACGAATTTTTGAAGCCAAGCATGCAATTTTCATTTCTTTTGCTTCCTAAAGCTTGTTCTTTAGTTTAGGAGCTTAAATAATAGTATTAGGTAGGTTAGGAAAGTGAGAGAAGTGAGAATTATTGTGGAAACTCTGCCGAAAAGAAGCGGTGATGGGCCCCTTCATCAATTCTTCCCTTGAGGAGGTTCTCTCCACAATGAGTAGCTAGCTTCTCTAAGGATTGGATGTAATCTTCTTATCCCTATGTATCTCTTTTAATATTTATTTATGCATTAATCTTTTCTATTCCTTGTTGGTAATTTCATTTTGTGCTTAATGTTTGATTATACTTGATCACTAGTTTCATGAATTAAAATCCTAAGCTTGACTGGAAAGTGCCCTTAGGGTTTGAACTGAATGATTTTACTCATTACGTTACGTTGCTAGGAATAGGGCATAACGTTCTGATTGCATAAAGCACACGATTATGATTATAATGCTGGGGTATTTACTTCATAAGCGAGGGATCGATATTCAGTAATTATCCTTAGGATTCTCGAATGCGAGGGATTGATTCGGGGTGAAATATTGTGTGCATCAATAAGGATAGACAATGATTTATACATGGTAAACGTTAATTGAATACTAAGGATAAGAATGATGAAATCCAATCCCACTTTCTTATAAGTATATTTCATTTTTGCTAAGCTTAGTTATTTTCCGTTACTTTCTTAAACAAATGAAATTTCACTCATCCTACTTGTACAGAACTATTGAACTGTTAAATTTTATTTGAAGTAACTGAGTAGCTCAAGTCCCTATGGAGATGATCTTATAAAATTTGTAACTTACAACGACAAATCAGTGCACTTGCCGAGATTACAAACCACACTATCATACATAACAACTTTTTTATGACAAATAGATCCAACCATGCCACATAGGTTAGATCCTTTGGATTAACGAAGAAAATTGACGCTATAATGGATTCTTCGCATTTTTTGAAAATTCAAGGATTTTTTTATCTTTTACGGATGTAAGTGTCAACGCCTTATAAATTTAAGAACCAAATCAAGTATTTGTCTTTCTTTTTTTATTTGAACAACTTTATATTTAATTGCAAATATCAAATAAATGAAAGCAAACATATACATAGTATGTTTGCTTTTAAGTTAAAAAGGTACTTTTGGAGCTTGAACATATTTTTGGAGAGTAAACTCATTTTTTACGCCAAAAGTGTGTTTGCAATAAAAATTTTATCTTAAAATTCAGTTTTGCAAAAGGAGGAATTGGGTTGCTTTTGCCGATTCAGTTTAAGTTTGCAAACTTTAATCCAAACATACACATGATATGTAAAACAAATATATATGGAAAGAGTTGAAATAAAAAAATTATTCTATAATTGTATTTTAATAATTCTATGTATCTTTTGTATTTACAAATATTTTAGGTATAAGTAATAATACACAAATACTTTATTATTTTAAACATTCCTCCAACATATTTTATTTCTCTCTTCCTATCACATCATAAATCTTGTAATACTTATATTTTTCTCTCTTTTTTTCCTCTTTCTAGGTATTCAATAACACATGGGGTATTCATGTAATATTTTTGTTTAGGTACATGTAAAATGTAAAAATATAATAATTTAATAGAATACACTGTCAATGCAAATATTATAATAATATCATTTAATCTTAAATTTTCACGTACGATAAGATTAATAAGTTTTTAAATAATTCTTTTGAAATTCATATATATGATCATTTCTAATTAATTAATAATATAAAAAAATTACACGGATAATATATGAAAATTAAACTGAATAAATTTAAATTTAAAATATAAATGCAGAAAAAGGAGTACATTTTATAAGACATAGTATATAAATAAGTATTTTCATTTTCAAAATGAAAATTATAATATAAACATATATTAATAAATTACAATGCTATATATATGTTTTATAAATACACTACTACAAAAAAGGTATTCAGAGATGGTTATTTTATGCTTTCCATGACGGTTATGAATCGTCTTTGAATCTATCATCGTGGAAAGTCAACACTTTTCATGATGATTTTTAAACCGTCTTAGAATCTTGTATTTAACATTGGTTTTCTAAGAAATCATCCGCAAATGTTTTTATTTTATTTTTAAAATGTTAAAAAATTGACGATTCTAAGACAGTTCTTCACAAAACCGTCTTAGAAACACTTTCTATGACAGTTTTGTGAAGAAACCATCTTAGAAAGTCTTAGAAAAGACGATTTTCTAAAGAACCATCTTAGAAAGTAGATAATTTGTTTTTGAAAAAAAGGACCAACAAATTAAGAGCAATTATAGCAATAATAAATGCAACATATATCACAATGAATATATAATAAGCTTTTGGCCATAGAAATGCGACTCAAAGGAACAAATTACAAATAACATTACACAATTAATTTAAATGAAATACCAAGCACTAACTAATCAAACAAATTCATTACAAAAATTTTGTACATTTCTAAAAGTAGAGAAAAATCTTTGGATGATGTGGTTCTCATTGAAACATTAAGTAAGAAAAGTAAAGAATGTATTTAAAGCCAAAGGACAAATTAAAACTCACAAATTTGTCCTGGCAAACATGTGATTGTTGAACAAAGAAATGGTGGAATAGAACCATAGCTGTCCCAATAATATTTTGAGGCTTTCAAAAGGATCGTGACATGACTTTATTTTGGTGCCAAATGGCAATGAGAAACATAGCAATTTTATCTAAAAACCAAGAGAAAATATAGGTCAATGAAAAAGCCATACAAATTTCACCACAAGAAACCATAGAGTAAAAACATTGTACTAGATTATTAATTAGTTTGAGTGTGTGTGAGTCAACATATATAAAAAGAAACGTATAAATTTTCAAAAGAAATTAAGACTTGTATCTGTACTATTTGATAGACCACCTTCCATTGCTTCTCTGCTACTGTTGTTGCTATATATTAGAACATTGATTTCAATGTATATGTGTTGTCATTATTCTATCTAGAATTAAAGCGGGCGGTGGCTAGTGGCTACCACTGACCACAATAGATAATAGTAAATAAATGTTATAACATCAAATCCCTTTAACTCTACCTCCAAGTCATACATAGTCAAAGACTAATGTATGTTGAACATTTAAAATAAAAACCTAAACAATACTCTTAGAAATTACATGGCAAGTCTTGCAAGAGATTTTTTAAGCTTGCCTCCGTTTTCAAAAAAGGAAGGTCTTTAGTAGTAACATGAAAGATCTTTTTTTTATTGTAAATCATTAAGGCAGTTAGATCTAGGATCACATAAACTGTTCAGTTAACAAGAATAGAAGATATCCAAATCAAGAAGGAAATAATCGTACAAAATTAATACAGAAGGGGAAACATTTGAACTTTGGTGATTTTAGCCCAAATACAAAAAAAAAGAATGGAAAATTCAATAATTGCCGATGATGAAAGAATTTAATAATCCCATAGGATGTTAGCAAAGTGATACCAAACCCAACACATATTCATTGATTAATATACAAGTTAAATTCTAAAAAAAATTGACTTAAAATTGTCATCATAAGGAGTCTAAAAAAGAAAAGATAAAACCAAGAATGTATCACCAAGTGGTCACCTAAATTATGAAAGAACTTCGATGTTTTGTAGGAACCAACAATACATCATTCCAAACACAAAATGAACAAAAAAAAGTTGAAAATTCAATTCACGTGTGATGCAGTCAATGCAAAAAAGTAAAAGAAGACAAAATAAAGTTTTGAAACAAAGAAATTAAATCAGATAGTCTTGAGTTCTTGCTGATTATCGTTTGGTAAACTCAAAGGATAACTCTAAGACCCCGTCTTCCATTTTGCCACTCCTAAGAAAATCAAAAATTATTTTTCAGAACTACAAAACAGTAAAAGATCCATGATCTCAACAAAAAAAAATGGTCTAGATAGAACAAACTCATCAAAGAAATTGAATAGGATAATCCTGAGCTTTTGCTAACATCATCTGGTAAAATCAAAGAACTTTCTTTAACATCCCATCATCAACTTAGCTACACCTAAGAACACCAAAGTGCACAAAAACATAAGCTACCTCTAGATCAACAAACTTCATTTAAGAAGCAAGAAAACAAACTAATTTGAAAAAAAATAATCATATTATTTCTGATCTCTTGCTAATATACATAATCTAGTAGATTAAATAGTTCAAGGCAACTTAGTGTCTCATCTAAGATTCATATATAGTTATAATCTTGATCATACAACTCCCAATCTCACTACATATATTGATTAGGTATAGTCAGGAACTATATTGTTAGAAGACTAAAAAGAGGTTACCCGAATTATTTTATGCATGAGCCTGATACTTTGCAAATATGTTTCACAACACAATTTGAAACACTACGTTGCACAATAACAAGATCAAAAGTTTCACTACATTTGACATGATCAATCAAATAAACAAGATACAATAAACTCATCTACTGAAATGGATATTCATAGGTCACTACTAGAAAAACTTGAATCAAAAGACAAGTTGTTGCAATGCATAATAATTCCCCAAACCATGCTTGTAATACACTACTAGAAAAACTTTGTTTGTCAAGTAAACAACAACATTTTTAAGATCCAATTTAACATCATAAGATGTCACAATATTTAGATGATCATATTAACTAAATTTTATGATAGTAACTATTCAACGAGCATTTTCCTATTACAAACACACACAAGAACTCCGACACTACTAAGTTACCGTACACCAGAAAAACTACTAAATCAGAATTCAACCAAAGAAGGTAATGAAACCAAAGGCATCACATAAAATCCATCAATAATCTCTCGCTACTGCTTCTATAGCCTACCACAAATCCATTTGTTGTCTTCCCTGTAAGACTGAAGCGAAAAAAATTAAATTGACAAAACTAAACCCTCATAAATAAAGGACGAAGGATAGAAACAAAAAGACAAATACAAGAACAACCTTAGTAGACACAACCAAATCATGGACGAGGCTTGATGCAACGCATAACATTACATGAGACAATTTCTAAACACTACTATGCCGCAAAAAAAAACATGTTCATAATTCAATCTGGCCATGTGATTCCTCATCAAGTCCAAATAAATTTAAATAATAGAGAGGAAAATCAAATCAAATTAGAAATTAGGTTTATCAAGAATAGTTAGTTGTTTAAATCCATTGTATCAATTATGATTTAATCTTCAATTGTAGACAGATATCTTCAACAACTAGATAGATGAAGTCCATGATCAAACGAAGAATGATATTCAAATTCAAATAATTGATGTAAAATAAGTCACTAGACAATCAATTTTTTCAGATCTTCATACCAACGAGAAAACATATATCAATCGGCAAAACCCTACACAAACTCGCTTAAGATTAAGACCAGCAAGAACCATAACAATCATCAAAGCATAACCAATATCATAACCTAATAGATGAAGAACAGGCAAAAGCGTGAAAGTTAGAAGAGAATGAAACAATTACACTATTCCACATGAAGCTATTTTGACATAAGGGAAAGAACTTGCCCAAGGGGGTTTATACATAGAATGTGAGGGTTAGGATTGACAATTAAGATTACAAAGTTGTTGGAAAAATTAACGGTGGTAACCGCAACAGCCAAAGCCTCGACAACAACCTAACAGTGGCGTGCACAACCAACCTCTCATCATCTACACTCTTCGGTGAGACCTCCATGAGGCCAAAGCCTCGACAACAACCTAACAGTGGCATGCACAACCAACCTCTCATCATCCACACTCTTCGGTGAGACCTCCATGAGGCCGCATTTTACAGCCTTATATGTCATGAGATGCACGACAACGAACGACGCGTTGATCAATACAATGGTCCTATAAGATGCATAGAATGCCCCAAACCCCTCCTCACTCATGACCTTTTCACGCAGTCCTAAACCCCCTTTGTAGCCATTGTTCCCTAGCTGCAGCCACTGCTTCACCATGTCCATCGGCGTGAACACCTTGTTGCTGGCCGCGGTGGTGTAGATGCCAGACGTGGTGCGCGTCGCGGCGTTGCTAGGGCTCTCCTCAGAGAATTTCTTCTTGTAAGTCTCGTAGACGGAGAAATAGACGGTGTAGGCGGGCTCGACACCGAGGCCTATGGCATCAATGTCACGATAGAGGGCTGACAGACCCTCTAATTGGAGAATGGGCTTGAGGGTGTGATGGACCATTACAGATTTGATGGGGTAGAAGCCTAGGACTTGAATGCGAGTCTTGTAGTGTCAATGGGGAACATGGTCATGTGCTCGATGCAGCCCACGCTGGATCCAAGGCAGGCTCTCGACGAAGATGAAAAAATGAGGTTGAGGCTCTCGATTTGAGGATGCGATCACAACGATGCCACCAAAGCCATCAAATCTTCTATTAGAGCCACCAGATCCAACCTTCTCTCCCAAATTTGCACCTCCATTGTTAACGTAAAAAATCTGATGATAACCATATTGCCGAAAAAAGGAGGGAGATTTGTTGAAGAGAAGGCTTTAAGGCGAGATTCGAAGGCATATTCGGGATGTTGGGAGGTGAGAGTGGAAGGGAGATTCGAAGGAGAGGGAGATACAGAGAGAAGGCTCAAGAGAGGGAAGTGCAAGAGTCAAATACATTGAAGGCAACGTCATGTTTTTTTTCCTTCAACAAAGATTTTTAAAAACACAATTTCAACACTGGTTATTAAATAAACTGACGTTGAATAGTTCTTTTAACATTTTCTAACATCAATTTCTTAAAAATGGATGTTGAAAACTTTTCATATTTACAAAAAATACTACCACATTTTATTTGACATTTTTTTTTCCTAAACTGTCATGGATTTGGTGACGTAAAAAAAAACTTTTTCTAATAGTGATAAATCTCTAAACAACGTGTTTAGGGTTTATAAAATAAATGAATGTTTGATGGCATGGCTTAGCTATGCTAAAAGAATTATTATCATTTTTTAAAAAAAAATGATCAAACTTGTTGAGAATTGTTTTATTTAAAATTTCTAACACAAAACACGTACTCGAGCTCATTGACATTTATAAAGTTACTTAAACTATTTTGAAAATTTTAAACAAGTCCTTAAACTAATTATTTTTAATTAGATCATCGATTATGTAATACTTTTTAACGAGTTCTTAGATTTTTAAAACCATCATAAATCATCCTTTTCTAACAGTTTTAAGCTATCACAAATTAATTCTAAGAACCTATTTTTTCTTCTAAGAATTCAATTAAAAAATAATTTCAAACCTAATTAATATTTTATAAATAATCTAGAGATGAACTAATTTAACCTAAATTATATCTGCGGTTCAAATCTCTTACAAAGTCTTTTGTGTAGACATGGAAACCGACAAGATAGAAAAGTTTTCTTTGCGTCCGATATTGTCTCTTCAAAACACGTTCTATTATGGCTGTTTGGCAACATCTTTGTTCTCATTCGTCATTTTTTTTGCCCAATTCTTCAGCTGGACCCTTTTTTTTTTCAAAACAAAAATTTAAAATAAATTATATTATTATTACAAATAGGTAAGTTTTTTTTATAAAAAAAACAAATAGGTACATTTAATGTTGTGATTTAGTTATTTTAATAATTTAGCTATAATTCCATAAAAACAAAATTAGCTATAATTTTGCCAGGTTTGAATTCGTGATCACAACAAGTATATGTATTTTTCAATCCGATACTGACTTATAACTTACATATCAGAAAAATCTAAATTTTATTAAAGAAAGTTTTTACTCGTTAAAGATAGGATTGATATATTTGGTATTTTTTTTTTGGCCATACTTACCTTTTTTTTTTAATCTAGATTACAAGTATTTTTTTATAAAGAGACCATTGTAGTTGGTAGAATTAGATAGGAACCTTCACATCTAATTCAATAACATTCACTGTTCACCAAAAAAAAAAAAAGATAGGAACATTCACAACATAATGAGAATAACTCTTCTAACGAGTTCAGGAAAAAAAACTCTTCTAACAAAATGCTTTTCCGTAAACAAGGTTCCAACTTGAAACCTCATCTAATAGGAACCAAACATGACTCATTTGTATCTCTAATTACTTTTGTGTTTGTTTAATAGAATATAGTTATTTTTATTCTTTAGATAATAAATGTTTTAGAACCAAATCTTAATTGATAAAATTTAATACTTGAAAAATCATATATAAAATTGTTGCTAGCAAAAGTAAGAGTAAGCTCATGCTCATGTTTTATAATGAATATACATACTAGGGATTACGCTTTACTTTTTCCAAGAAGAAGATGCGAATTGAAAAGGAGTAATAGTTACTCTCTCATTTTATTACGTAGATGTATCAAAATAAAGAGAAAGAAAAGGTGCTAATTTGAATGCTCCGGCCTTACGTTTCTGATGTCTTTAGAAAAGAAAGATTTTCATTGCAAACAAAAAAGAAAAAAAAGAAAAAAGTTTTCTATCTCAACTAATTTCCTTACAGGATCAAAGAAAGATCATAAAGAGGCTATTCAAATCAACATGGTAAACTCACTTCATTTTCAGAAACATCTTGTTGTACCATTTATTTGGGTGTTGATAAAGATTCATTCATAAGAAAATGATAATGGTTAAAGAAGAGTCAATGCATTTGATTGTTCCTTGAGTGGCTTAAGAAACGGTCATGAATCTCACTCTCACAAAATAAGACCATGTCAATTGCAATTTTTAACAGTGGAAGCATGGTACAATCAACATAGCAAATGGTTACAAAACTTAGTTATAAGGACCAATAGAAACACTGCCATGACCACGAGACAAACATAATTGTAGTGGTGGCACGCCCCAAAGCATGCACAATTCTATTGAATCATTGGGACAAAGGGGCAGAATAGTATATTGCTCAAGCAATGCTGCATTGTCGCTCCCTTTTTCCTTTTTTTTTTCTCCCTTGTAATTCTCTATAGTAAATCTTGAGTTTGTCGTAATTTATAAATATTAGGGTAATCATGATGTTTCCTTGGTGTTTGTTCACTAATTATTTTGTTGTTTTCGCAATCAATTAAGTTTTAAATGATGTGGGATCTTAGTAAAATACACTTACGTAACATCGAGCCATCCAACAAAAGTGAAAGAGACCAAAAAAAGATAAAACAAAAGAAAAGAATTTGTCTATGTGCTTTCTTTTGAATGAGAAATGATTAAATGCAATTAACCTAGCTACAAAGTTATGGGCATGTTGGCTGTCTGACATGCACCTCTAATGGGCCCATGTTAGTCCTATACTGTCACGAATGCTCTAAGCTGGTTTATAGCTGTTCAATTATTTCTTGTAATCTAGTATAGTAATTAACTATAGTAGACAGACAATACCAGCATAGGTAAATACAATATATATATAGTTTTTTTTTGCGTGAAAAGGCAAATATATAATCTCTTTTGACTCATATAAGTAAAAATAATTATTTTTAGATAGATTAAATTAATTGAAATTATTTAATTTTATTAATCCTCAAGTAAAAAATAAGTTTTTTAAAGAACTTGATTCCATAAATAAAATAAGTTCTTTGAAAATGAAATTACAATTAAATAAAATAAAGGGCATTTTAGAAATAATATCATTAAATATGGGTAAAATTAGTTAGACTAATTTATATTTGAGTCTGACATACAAAAAAACCTTTTTTACTTACATATGAGTCTAGAGGGAGTCAAAGATATTTTTGCTAAGCGTTATATAAATTATATTAAAAAATGATACTTGTATAACAAATCTTACTTACACCAAAGAGAGTGAGAGGAGAGAGAAAATTTTGAAATATAATAAATGATATGACGGAGATACACTTATAAAATAGTGTTATATGAAATGTTGTTAGAATTATTATACATGTATCATATCTCATTATTTTAAGTTCTTTATTTTATTTGAAGCTTTTAACTTACTATTTATATATTAATACGTGTTAAATTGGCTTATTTTGATTGCAAAAATAGTTTAATATAATACTTACATATGAAAAAAAATTTGTAACGTTAAGTGAAGATTTTTGTATAAGAAAAACGAATTAATTTCTACTTATTTTAAAATATGTTTTGTAAAATTGTAAATAACTCTCTTCAATTTTAGAGTATGTATTAACAAATTAACTTATGAAATTTTAGGCATCGTTTAATTTTTATGGAGTGATGTATTATTAATGTAAAAATTTTTATATAAGATGTTAACCATTTAAAAATTATGATATATATAACTTTTAAATAGTTATTATAAAATTTAATTAACTTACAATTTGTGATTGAGTGATAGCATAAAAATTGAAACAACAAGAACATATAAGGAGAGTTGAATTTCACTATAAAAAAAAAAAAGATATTTCTAATGACACAAATTCGTCAGTAAACCAGAAAATCTACTGGTAATTTAAGATTTCTGATGGATTTTCAAAGAATCTAATTCGTCGGTAAAATATTCGTAGGAAATTTAAACTGACAGAATTTTATTGTTCGTCGGTAATTTCCCATGGAGTTTTCCATCGATAAATTTTGATTGAAAAATTTGTGGGAAATTTCCAATGTGTACCGACGAAAAAATCCATCTGAAACATTTGTAGGTAATGTCTGACAGAAAAATCCATGGGAAATTTTCGACAAAAAAATACATGGGAAATTTCCGATGGATCTGTCAGAAGTTTTCGACGAATCTGTCAGAAATTTTCGATGAATACATCTGGGGATAATTTCAGATGGAAAAATCCGTGGGTAACTTTTTTTCAATAATTTTTTTATTTTTTTATTATTTAACATCGGTATTTTAAGAACAAATTTTTTCATTTATATTATTTAACGTCAATATTTAAATTAACACATACATGTAATTAATAAAATACTCAAATTCATAATTTCAAAACAAATGGTAAAACAAATTTAGTTAAATTCAATAATTAATCTAAAATAAAAGAACAATATCTAATATGTCAATGGTATAATCAAGATGTTTAACAAATGTTTAAATAAGATGTTCAATGTTTGAAAAGCATGAAGCAAAGGGATAGAAAAATACAAAATGAATATTAAGTCACTCACAAACTGAGTTACATTTAGTCTCTTCTATCATTTCCATTAACCAATTGGACTTACAACAAGCACTTTCCATAGCTTTTTCAGTCTTTACAAGAGTGACCTTATCTCCCCAAATATTCTTTTGTCATTAAGTCACTAAGTTTTCCAAAACAAACACAAGTTTATTTATACAATAATCAACTAATAGAGTGATGATATAAAAAGATTAAGCATAATTACAAGTTAATTTTACACAACAAAAAAGATGAAAGCTTAAGCATATTAAGGTAACATCCAAAGAATGACTTAGAATAATTCACATATTCGCTCATAGCAATAGCAAACAATCCTTCAATCTTCAAGAATTTTTATATAGGCTATTGAAAAGTTGTTTGTTGTGAGAGAGAGCTTCAAAAATATTATAACACCTTGAAAAATTATAACTCATATATATAATTCTCTATAATTAGAATTTCCTTTGAATAATTATCTCCCATTATTTGTCGGAGGTATATTTTGTCAATTAATTTAATTCTTTTTAAATGAAAAGTTATTTAATCATTAGAATTAATTAAATTACATGAAGATACCTTAAGTATCAAGTTTTATAAAAAATTTAATTGCTAAAACTAGTCGATAGTTTATTTAGATCGTGTAACAATTTTGTAGTGTAAAATTACGTTGTGTAATTTATGCTTTGTAGGACTCGATCCTTTTACCTAGTGGGTAACAAAATCCCACTAGGTAATCGAGCACCAAAACCCCTCCAACCAATCGCAAACCAACCAACCATGCAAACCTATGGAACTGGAAAATATCACCTCACAACAACACATCAACTCACACCACTCTTTTCACTCTCTCTATCTCTCTCTCTCTCTCTCTCTCTCTCTCTTTAACCCAGAAACATACATCATCTTCTCCTTCTCCTTTGTTCTGGTCGTGGAGACTTCATAGAGAGAAAGGGAAGGAATTTTTTTCACACCATTGTTGAAAAAAAGCTCACCATCACCATCTTTTGCTTACTACATCTCATATTTATCTCCTTCTTCATCATTGTTGAGCACCAAGCTAGGTATGGAGCAGTTTTCCTTGTGGAATAACAATCATGCTTGTCCCAATGTATTCTCAACCTAGAAATTTCAAGGATCCCCTTTGCATGTGCCCTTAAACCCTTTAATTTGGATGCATATGCTTTAAATTGCAAATAAAGCACTTTTTGTAAAATTCTATTGAAGATTGTTGTTGTTCCATTTTTTGGTTAGTACATCCATAAATTTTCTTTTCATCTTATTGACTTTAAAATTCTTTAAGGATGATCCAATTGCAAAAGAGACTCTGTCCAATTTTTGTTAGAATTTAAAAATTAGTTTTTCCCTTTGAAATCAAGGCAAAATTGAATGGGGTGGTGGTTGTACATGTGGCTCTACCCTAGGCATGTTTCATTGCTCCTTGCTTTTCTCAAAATCTACCCATTGTATTTATGTGAAACTAATTTTAAACGAAACTAGACACAAAAACCTACAACTTTTCTTTTGGGGTCTTTAAGAGATGGGTTAAACATAAGAACATTCTCTGTTTTCTATTTTTGGCTTGGTAGTGCTCGATTTTTCTTAAAGTTCATTTTTGTGGATCTCCATCAAAATACTTACACTAGGCATGATAAGCTTTCATGAATTGTATCTTAAGTTAATTTCAGGTTTCAAATTATATTTTTAAAAGTGATTCTAAGACAGAGTCAATGCTCTATCCAGGCTATTTTCTTAAATATTTTCTTTCATTTATTTTTTTTAATAAATTTCATTGAAGCCAACTTTCTACCCTATTTTCAGAGAAGAGAAATTAATGTTGTTTTTGGTCCTTAGGAAAATTTTAATTGTCATGAAATCCTTTGTTATGATCAATTGATATGCTTGTTGCTCTATGACTTGTTGATGATGTTACTCCTTTGTACTTAATTGAAAGACCCAAAAAGTGTGAATCTCAAACAATTATAAATTAAGAAATTGACGTCTTTAATTTTATTAATTGCATTGAAGACTGAGAGGATGTGAAACTTAGGCACTAGAAAATTGTTTGTGTGTGAGATTGCTCGTGTGATAGCTTGATAGTAGAATTGTGTTGTGTATTTTGATTGTTGATGTAGTCACATGGACATAGGTGTGAGGACATGTGATGACTAGAACTCAACTCTAGTGTTATTTGTACTTTTGGATGATAAACGATAAAAACCCTAAATAGATAGTGGAAGTACATGACTAATGGACTAGTAACAATTCTGACATAATTGAACTCTTTATTTATGTGTTGGACATAGAATGGACCTAGGACCTTTGCATGGAGGTACAATGATAAGTTTGGAAAATTATTAGACTTGAGAGGGTGAGGTATATGTTAGACTTGAGAGGTGAGGTACACATAAACCTTAATTAAAAATGTTATACATCGTAGATGATTGTGTGTTTTGAGTGGTCACCTTTTGGTGATGTGAATTACTATGATCATAATGCATATATTTAGAAGTGTGACTATGTGGCAAGATACGAAAAGCATGAGGTAAAGAGAGTTGTGTAGGAAGTTCTGACTGTGAGAATGTTAAAGCTCATGAAACGGGGGTCGAATCACAATGTTTACCTAGTGTGGTGTGGGAGGAAAATGTCCTTAGAATGATGTCATTGTGGAGCTAGAAGTGATGTCTCAAGCTCATGTGCTAATTTATTGTCTTTCTGTACTAAAGGTAGTGGAACCTCACAATGACAAAGAAAGGACAATCCTAGTGAGGAAAGTCATTGAGGAGTCACTGTCCTTGGGGCGTGGCGCCAAGTGGTGACTATTGTTACAAGGCCAACTTGGCAACCTTGACTGAAGAAAACCATTATCTGTTGGTGAGAGCCCTGCCATTATACCATGTTGGAAAGGTATACTCCCAAAAGTCATCTTAACTTAAAATGATGTAAGTTCACTAGGCTCTGGGAGTTCCAGTGGAAGTTGACCAGTGAGAAAATGATTCAAAGAATTAGTTATGAAAATGATTAGGGTTACAAATGAGACAGTTAGACAACCATACCGCTCTGGTTAGTAGGCGGCGTGTGACTTTTTAAGTTGTTTTGTGTGTGATTCTAAAAAGTAGGAAGGCTCACTCCTTACATTTTATTTTTCAGAGAAGATTGGATGCACCGTACGAGTTAAAGGGGTTGAAACAAAATATGACAAGCGCATTCAATGTGGATGGACATTTCAAGAGAAAGAAGAGAATTATTCCTAAGATGCCTTGTGGGTTTAGCTGGGTGTTTTAGATTATGGAGTCACTGCCCTGAGTCTTAGTTTTAGTTTTATGAAAGACGGTAGACTAGACCTTTACTTTGTGGTGTATTATTCATCTGTATGTAACTTGAGTGTTTCATTTTTTTTCTTTCAAAGATGTTGTTAACACCTAATTTTTCTTGATATAATTGAAATTCAACCCTTGAGAATTTAGCAAAATGGTTGCCGACTTAAGTGAAATGGGTTAACTTTTATGTTAGTTGAATAAGGAGAAGACTAGTTTGGTTGAATGAGGAATTGACAACTTACCAATATTAGACAAAAAAGAAGGTTAGTTGAGCACAGATAAGGTCAAAAAACACCTACAATGTTAGCTGAATGGAAGATTCAACTAACATTAATGTTAGTTGAATGAGTAGAAAACCAATTCAATTGAATGCACAATTGACTACTTTCAATATTAGCTGGAGATGAAGCTTAATTGAATGCAGATAAGGTTAATATGGCTACCTACAGTGTTAGCCGAATAACAGAATTCAACTAATTTTAATACTAGTTGAATGAGTAGAAAGTCAATTCGGCTACGTTCAATATTAGTTGGAGGAACATTCCGGCTAACCTTAGTGTTAGTTGAAAGTGGATGAGGTCAACTCAGCTATGTAAAATGTTAGCCAAATGGAAGATTTAGGCTAACTTTAAGCTTAAAAAAATTAGCTAGATTAGGTTAGATTTAATTTAATAAAAATAAGAGAATATTTTCCATAATTTTCTAATATTCAAACATCTTATAATAGTTAAAACTGATCAATGATAGTGCTACCTTAAAAATAGGAAGCAGTTTCCATCTTCTTCAAATTCTGAAATAACAAATCAATTGGCTGATGGAAAAGAAGAGAACATTCCTAGATTTCAGGAGTAGTTACCAAAAGATAAATTTGCCTTAGAATTAGTTAGCCAAAGTGTTAGTCGAATTCAACAGTTGTTAGCCAAATTCAAATACTAGAATTAGTTGAAATAGTGTAAAACTAGTCGAATGATTACCAAATCTAGTTGTTGTTGGTTTCAAATGAGTCACTTGAAGAATGGGCAAAGAATCAAGCTTAGTTTTGAACTTTCAACATGCCTTGAAGATTAATTTGTGATTAAATGTAAAAGGAAGAAGCATTTCTGGTGATCCAAGTGCATTGCATTCACATCATTCATTAAGTCTTTTAATTAGAGTTATAAAATTCACAAGGCTTTGATAAATTGATTAAGTTTTTGAATTGAATCAAGGGTTTTTGGAAAAATATATTTTCTATTGATTTAATCGATTACATAAAAGTAATAATCGATTATTTTGTTCTTAGTTCATTTTGGAAAACTTTTCAAGAACAATGTAATCGATTACGTATCGGATTAATCGATTATTTTACCTACGTTTACATATAAACTGCCTTGATAAACATTTTAATCGATTACCAATAGACCTAATCGATTACATAGGCTAAATAGAAAAAATCAGCTTCCTGTCTTAATCAATTACCAAGGTTAGTAATCGATTACATCATATGCCTCTGCTTAACTTGTTTTGATACATTAATCGATTACCAAATGTAGTAATCGATTACATAGTTCAATATGGTTAATGAAGCTTCCTGTCTTAATCGATTACCAGAATCCGTAATCGATTACATAGTGTATTTCAAGTTTATAAAGCTTCCTGTCTTAATCGATTACAAGATGGAATAATCGATTATTCTGTTTGTTGCCCATATCCAGATTTTTGTAGAACACTTTAATCGATTACATGGTTGATTTAATCGATTACATAAGTGAAATAATCGATTATTGGGCGCGTTTAATCGATTAGTGACAGTTACAAAAGTTTTTTATAAATAGAACCCTTGCTCAACTTGTTTTGTGATTTTGATTAATTCGTATTCTGAGCCTACATAAGCTTTCTAAACACATTCTTGGTGATTTTCTGGGTTCTATGAGTTCTTGCTTTCACTAATACACTTATGGGTTGTTAAGTGATTCTTGAAGCAAGAAGATTCTTTTAAAAGTTTAAGGAATGAGATGTTCTGAGTTTTAATTTCATCATTCAACCTGGTATATTCATTCATATGCATATTCATTTACTGGATCATCAGGTGATTTCTTTCCTTAACTTTGTGGTTGTAATTATTTTGTGAATTTGTATTTGATTGTCTATTGTAATTGGGTTTCTTGCTTGTAATCTAGAGATAGGGTTTCTCTAGGGGTTGTGCTGAGTAGTGTTCTCAGTGGGGTTGTCTCTAAGAATCTAATAGTGTTTTAGATTTCTGAACTTTATCTAGAGTTGATAAAGAGAGTCTTTGTAATTACTTATAAGAACAGAAAATTGCAATAGTGGAACTCCATTCTAGTGTTAAGTGGAAGAAAACCGGATGTAGCTTCATAGTGTTTGAAGTGAACCAGTATAAGTCTTTTGTGCTTTGATTTTAATTTCCTTCTTGATTATATTTTGTCCATCTTGATTATCTTGCTTTGCTTATTAATTCAATTTTAAGCTATTGGATACCTTGGGCTGAGCATTTGATTGAATAAGGATTCTTGGTTTCAAAAGTGATAAAGATCCTAAGGGAAACTCTGATTTTGTTTTAAGAAATTTTTTAATTTACAAAGGTCTAACCAATTCACCCCCCCTCTTGGTTAAGTGTGAAGTATTCCTATATTTTACAGTTGTATGAGTCTCAAACCATGTTCTAGGTAATTGTCAAGTATAAAAACATGGTTCAGTAGAGGATTAGGGTTTGTAGCCGATAAATAGGCCTTGTGCTTAATTTTAGAAACACAATCAATCTAAAACACAAGCCTATTTTGTCTTGCACTTATTTTATCACTTTTGTTTATAGTTTCTTCCATTTATTGCTTTCTTTTAAAGATTTTCTTTATAGCCTTTTCTTCACTACTTTCCTTTGTTGTTTTCCTTTACCACTTTTCTTTATTGCCTTTCAACCATTATCTTTCATGCAAATTCTTATCTTCTCCAGTTCTTCTCCATTCACCTACACCAAGCGCTTTTCAGAGTAGCTTGGGAATCCATAGCTTGGGAATTGCCGAGGCCTTAAAGAAGTGTTAGTATTCCATTAGAATTTCCAATAGTAGTGTGAGATTAGTTAGATATCATAAAGTTAAAAGATAGAACTATTTCCTTATACTACACCATACCTTAAGATATTCTCAGGATTCTAACATCTATAGAAGGATGATGGGTTGGTAAGATCCATATTTTTGTACCTTGAAAAAGGAGAGTCTAAGAAGGTACCATAAGTGATGTTAAGAATACTTGTAAAATTAGGAGTGACATGTTACAATACTTATTTTGTAATGAAGTTTTGATCAGTGGATCCCTTTACTGGTGAGTAAAGGAAAACTAGATGTAGATCATATTGAGTGAACCAGTATAAACCAAGTGTTTCTACTTCTCTCCATAAAAGTTTATAGAGTTTTCTTATTACACCTTCTATCACCGTTTTACACCAAGTGTTTATTTGAAAAATTGTTTTAAGAACCTTTTATTTGTCATTAGACGACCATACTGTTCTTCACTATATATCTATTTTATCCTTAGTGGATGACTAGTGTTTAACACAGTATTATCCATATTATGTTTTATATAACAAAAAGTTTATATCTTTGATATACATGCCATTCAACCCATCTTTTAGTGTGTTTCTTGCAGTTTCAAAACCCCTTTTGTAATTTATAAAACATCAACACCTGAGGTTACTACAATGACAACCATTTCAAACAATGGAATTATTTCTTATGCAGAGCATTGGCACTAGCACCTCTTGTTGATAAAGGAAGATTGTCCTGGTTTACACATAAGTTCAAGTTTCAATCTCCAGAGAAGGTAAGTTTAAATTGAATACCCTTTCTCTTTATTGTTTTTATCATTCTCATGGTTTGTTCTCAATTATTTAATCTGATATATCCAAGCTTTCATGACAATGGTGAGATATTGTCTTGGAGTGGCCATCATTGTTTTTTTTTATTATCACTCTGCTTCGGGGTATGATGCCCCTTTCTGCCACCTTTTTGAGAACACATTCAAATATTTTCACCTGAAAATGCATAAAAAATTTATTATTCCATTATTGTTTTGCTCTATAATACATTCTTGAATTTTAACATGTTCCTTTGATTATCTTTCTCCTTGAGTTTTTTTTTGTGTGAACCAAAATCACTGCTTTTTGAAAGTGAAATAGAGACTTTCACTAAAGAGTGAGATTGAGGAGGTATTCACGTGATAGTTTCCCTTCATACGGCTCGAATCATTCTCATATGCCTCGGGAGGCATCTCTCTCACCCAAAAGCAAGGATTAATCTCTTCCAACAAATATTTTTTCATGTGCACAAGCCAAATATTAAATCCATAATCACATACTTAAAAGATAAGGTTATCTACCAATCATGTCACGTTATGTTGGTCCTTGAGTAATTTTATGCGGGTTTAGTTTTAGGAAAAAAATGAGAACAAAAACAATAGTAGGCATTAGTTAAATCACCATTTCTTATAATGAGTTGGTGTTACTCTTTTTTTTTTTTAATGTGTCTGATGGATTCAAAGCAAATTTAAATAATTACTACTATTTTAATTTCTTTGTTTTTTTACTGGACTACTTTAATTTCTTGTGAATGTTGATTTACCTGTCATTAGTTTCTAGGTTATACTTTAATTTCTAGGATATAAATTAATTGCAGTTACCATCAACTCATCCACAATATTCTAAAAAGTTTTGTCTCCTATTTTTTATTTATAAATATTTTCTTTTTTTTACATATAAACCGTATAATTTTTATATTTCACAATTATTTAATTTTATAATTTAATATAATATTTTTTTTCCAAAATATTTCTAATTTCTCCAAACTTTATAAACCTACTCAACGCACGGGTCAATTTCTAGTTCCTCCAAAATATCAACATTGTGCTTCATCTAGCAACCCACATGTGTAGAAGGATGTCATCATCTTGAAATTTTATCAATTGTCTTAGTTTTGTGAGAAACATCAATTGATCTAAAAGAGAAAAGTTTTCTTGGAATTATTTATCAAAAAGTTAAGAATAGTCTTGCTCCTTTAGTAGGTCAATCCATTAGCGATGATAGCACATCCAATTCTCTTCCAAACTATGGTCCTACAATACAAAAATATTTTTGGTTAAGTCATTTTTTTTCTTGAAAAAATTCACTAATGTATGATTGTAAAATAATGGCTTGTATCCCATACCAAAATGGATTATCAATTCACACATCTAGAAGTCTTCATCTTTTTGTCACATGAAAAGTGATAACAATATTGTAAAAGAAAATGAAATTTGTAAGTCCTCGCCATCTTTCAAATTATTCGTTAAAATGTTGTTGCAGTTGGAAGACTCAAGTTTTATCTTTTTCCTTCTTTCATCTCAATAATAAAATAGCTAATGCTAGCTTGTTCTTCATCTCTTGAAGTTGTCTTCCTTATGAGTTTCTTTTGCAACTTATAAACATCTTACATTTTCTTCTTAACCTCGTATGGACACCATGATTTGTAGTTTTTAACATCTTTTTTAGGTCCTTCTAAATGGTGCTTGAAACCATAAATACCTCTTGTATAAACACTTTCACAATGTATTAAGCTATTTATGCATCACCTAAATAGAAGTACTTAAACAAAAAAGTATATTTAATAATTTTCCCCAATGGTGATGTTTAGAAAACATTAGTTTTTTTTCCCTCGTATTTCTATGGAGTACTTTTCATTGAATATAGGCCTTCTGAGATGCTAATGGTTACTTTTTTGGCCTTTACCTATATTGCAAATCTAAAGAATTGAGAAACTGGTGTGCGGAATAAAAATTTAAATGCAAAATTATTTATGAAATTTGCAAGTTATGCAATTTTATATATTATGTTGATTTTCTAGGAGAAGTTGATGGGTGGTGTCAACCATATGGTAGAACTTTGACATACAAGGCCACTAATATATGGCTACCAAATCGACAAATTACAACAGACAACAAAAGATTGAGAAGATCTATTAAGGTATGGACAGATCAGTGGGTTCCAAATGTACCTGTAGATTGGAAGCAACATCGTGGCAGAAATAGTTCAAGTGACGACCTCCTGGTCCATGAACTTATTTATGCTGAAGCTATTTTATGAAATGCTGAATTGGTAAGATCGCTTGTTCCAACTAATGTTGCCAATTGCATTTTGTCTATACCGGTTAAGCAATTCCCAGATAGTGATGTGTTGGTTTGGAAGTTTACCAATGATGGCGAGTTATAAAGTGGCTGTCAATAAAGAGTACCTCGAACAGGGTGCATCTAGTCTTAACATCCCTTGCATTTTGGAAGAAGCTTTGGAGAGCTCACACTATCCCCAGGTGCAAACACTTTGTGTGAAGAGCTTGTAAAGACATTGTATTAGTGAGAATGAAATTGATTGAGAAAGGTCTGAATTTAGACCAGATTTGCCTGTGCTATGGTAATGCTGCAGAATCCCTGAAACATGCTCTGCTGATGTGTCCGCCATTTAGCAGGTTGTGGTTTGCGTCCACGTTTGTGTTTGAAGGTGAATGAGCAGAATATTATATCCTTTCAGCTATGGTTGGAAGCTTGTATGGATAAAATGGATAAATTTGCATCGGGGATGGTTTTCTCAATCTTGTGGGCAATTTGGAAAAGTAGAAGAAATGAGTGGCTTTTCCAAGGTAAACAATCTGATATTTCTACCATGCTTGATAGAGCTCTGCGTGCTATTTTTTGCAGAAAATCAGAAACAACATAATGCTTGATAGAGCTCTCCAAACTTCAAAGTGAATATTGATGCATCTGTTAAGGAGGGGTTGGAACCGGTTTCGGAATGATCGGTCGGGATCACCTGGGTCAAGGGCTACAATTTATAATGAATTTCTTTGTAAAACTGTTTGAAGGCTCACATCTACCAGCATTCAGTACACAACTTCCAAATATCAAAATAAATATAAAATTAAAACTTAATCAAATTGAGCAAATAATATGTCCATTGAAATCTTATAATGTCTAGTTTCCATTCGTTTGAAATTTGTTTTCAGATCAAACTCGGCAAAAGAACCCAAATAATACTTTTTTAATAAGAAATTACCAATTTGAGACTGTTTTCAAACATTTTACAAATCTGGGGCAGGGAGTCACGCCCAGATTAGGCATGTTACCCCACCTAAGTCACACCCAAATTGGGCGTGTTTCACCATTTGCGCCACGTGTCACGCATGCATGAATCAGTGGTTATATAAACTTCGAAAGGTCATAACTTTTGACTGGAATGTCCGATTGAGGCGAAACTGGTGTCAAAACGCTCGAAATTGAGAGGAGAAGGCCTACATAAGTGCTCAAAGGAAATTTGGTCAACTATTTTTTCCGAAAAACGCTTCTAAGTGCCTCAAAATTAGGATTTAAGATTCAATCATCCAAAAATTTCCTTTTTGTCTACTTTCTTAATTATTGAATTAGTTAATTTAATGTTATTTTTTTATTTTTTTTATTACTTCTCTGAATTTTGAGCGTTTTGACAAATCGTACGTCTCAATCGGACATTTCTATCAAAAGTTATGACCGTTCGAAGTTTATATATATATATTTAATGCTATTCTTTTTTTTATAATTACAAAATAAATAAATTTTAGTTAATTTAAATATCCAGTTACCAATAATATTTACTAGCTACAGTGATACACTGACACGTCACATTACTTAATAGTCAACTTTTTTTAAACAATTAACTTAATCAATTTATTAAAGCAAAAGAATTAATATAATAATTATCTGAAAATGAAAGTTGCTTTTATAAATTGTTATTTAATATTATTAATTTTTATTTTTATCTAATTTTAAAGTATATTTAGACCTTTATTTAGTATATTTTTTAATTTTATATTATTTTATTTAATATATTTTCTATATTTTTTAATATTATTTTATTTAATATAATTTCCAAATTTTTATATGTTTTGTTTAATATTTTTTTGATTTTTTATATAACCAATTTTTAATATTATATTTTATTTAAAATGCTTTGTATATTAAAAAATTATTTACAATTTAAAAAACCAAAATTTTCAATTTTTTAAAAATCGGTCTTTATTTCAGTCACTAACACTTTTTGCGACTGAATATTGTGGTCGCAAACATTAAAAACAATATTATTGCAAAATGTGTTAGCGACACCCATTTTGGGTGTGACTCCCTGCCCCAGATTTGTAAAATGTTTGAAAACAGCCCCAAATTGATAATTTTTTATTAAAAAAGTATTAATTGGGTTCTTTTGCTTATCAACCCCAGAAAATTACAAATATTCAAAATAAGAACCAAAGGTCAAAATACATTTTTCACAAAAGAGAGCTATGTTTCTAATGATTCACAAATCTTTTTAATAGGTTTGAGTCTACTTTCTAATGAAACTGAAATAAACTCAAAATGACATTTGCATATAAATAAATCATTTACAAGTGTTCAAGACAAAAATGACAAGATAACAATGTAATAAAAGCTTCAAGCAATACAACTTCATATAAATATATGGGATTGGGGACTTTTAGAAGAGTGAGAGAGATAACAAATGAAAAAAAATAAGAGACAACTGAACTTAGATATTTTTTTTGTTATGGAAAAGTTAGTTATGATTAGTTACACGTGAGGTATATATAATCCTTTTATTAGAAACTAACTACCTACCTAATAGAAAATAACTAACTACCTAATATATAGAGGTGTTGTTAGCAAAGGCTAACAGACCTTAACAAAAAGAGGTGTTGTTAGCAAAAGCTAACAACACTTACAAAGCATAATACAAAATTGTTTTTACAATTTAAATACATATTCTAATATCCCCCCTCAAACTCAAGGGGAGGAGTTTTCAAGAGAAACACTCTTCACATTGAGTTTGCTTCTAAGAAACTCAAATCTTGCTGAGGATAGAGATTTGGTCAGCACATCAGCCCACTGATCCAGAGCTGGAATGTGTACAACTGAAAGCTGTTTGGCCATAATTTTTTCTTTGACAAAGAAGACATTAATTTCCATATGCTTTGTACGACTATGGAAAACAAGATTATGAGAAATAAACAGAACATTTTGATTATCACAGAACAAAACAAGAGTTGTGAAGGAGACTTGTAATTCGGTTAGAAGAGCATTAACCCAAGTTAGCTTTGTGGAGGTTTGAGCTAAACTTTTGTATTTGGCTTCAGTATTGGACTTGGCTGTGACTTTTTACTTGCGAGACCACCAAAAAATTAAATTTGGGCCAAGAAATATAGCAGATCTAGAGGTGGAATGCCTGATGCAGATGGTCTATGGGGTTCATAACTACACCTCTTACTACAGGACACTTACCTAGCCAACATCCACATCAGACGCCCAATCAACATCACAGAAAGCATAAAGAATCAAAGGCTGAGTGATGCAAGAATATTGAAACAAAAGCCCATGAAATAAAGTGCCTTTAAGGTACCTTAAAATCCTCTTAACTACTGCTCAATGAGAGTAAAGAGGTGCAGTCATAAACTGACAAACTTTGTTGACAACAAAGCTAATTTTTGGTCTAGTAAGAGTAGCATATTGTAATGCACCCATGTGAGCTTCAGCCATGTGAGAAGAAATAGAGTGAGCTTCAGCCATGTGAGTTTTGTGTAACAAATCATGAATATACTTGCTTTGAGTCATGATAATTGTAACACCCTTTTAAGTAACATAAGCTGGACATTTATTTTGTGTGTTATGGTGATTCATTATATGTTTTATTGTATTATTTGTTGTTTTGAGTGCTTTCGCCTTGGGTTGTGCGTTTGGTGAGTGTAAAGTCAACTTTGTTGGCTGAGGTTGCTGTGCATAAACGCAAAAAGGGATGTCTTGTCAGCTGTGTTTATAAGCAGTAGGCTGGTGCAACAGAATCATGCTCTTCCTTTATTCAATCTTTGCATTTTCTCTCTCTAAACTTACCCAGAAAACCTCTCGTTCTCGACCCCTCTGTGTTACCTTCAACCCGTGAGAACCACCATAGAATCCCGACATCGAGAGGACCTTGTGGCTGGAGCAGAAGTTTAGGACAACCCGTCGTGAGGCTATAGAACGAACTCCTGATTAGGTAATGAGAGTTTATTATGTTTGATAATAGCTTTAGACAACATGGTTGGGGGCCAGGGAGTCCAATCATGGCAATGACTGTATGTCCCTGTGTGTGTGGTTTTCCAGACAAGCTATGTTTGTTTTTATTAAATGGGACGTGATACACCTTATGTTCGTTGGGTGGTGTTTTGTGTTGATGTTTAATGATGTTCCTGTGTGTTGTTGTTTGTGTAAAACAAAGGAACACTTCAAAACAACCAAGAGGGGGGGGGTGAATTGGTTGAACCTTGGTCAATTAAAAATTTAAATCAGAGTTATCAAAGGATCTTTATCACTTTAAAATGTTTTAACACCAAGAATCAATATTCAATCAAACTTCCTTTTTCAGAACACAAGAAACCAGAATTTAACTTTCTGTGTAAATGAAATTGATTCACAAACAAAGCAATTAAGAAACAACTAATGAGAAGAAAGAATAGGCACAGATTTATACTGGTTCACCCCAAAAACTATGAGGCTACATCCAGTTCTCCCACTCAAAACTAGAGAGGAGTTCCACTATTGTAACATAATATCCTTACAAGCAATTTACACACTTCTCTTCATCAACCCTAGATGAAGTTCAGAGATCTACAACACTAGTAGAACCTTAGAAGCAATTACCCACACTGAGAACACTACTCAGCTGAATCCAGAGAAACCCTATCTCTACACTTGCAAGAAATCCACTTACAATAGCCTATTCTATTACAAGAATACAAAATATCAATATTACACCTTCAAAGATAAGGAAAGAAATCACCTGATGATCAAAGCACGAAATGCAAATGATTAAGAATCACAGATGAATGCAAATCAATGATGTAGAACAGCTTTCCTTAGTCTTTGAAAAAAATTGGTTTGCTTTTCAACTCCTTAATGACCCATGAATGAATTGATGAAAGCAAAAACCTAATAAACCCTTGAAAGAACCTTTTTGAAACTTAAGAGAGCTCTTGAAATGTTCTAAGATCGAAAAGTTGTTTCTGTTTTTTCTCTTGTTTACATAGAAGGCAAGGGTTATATTTATAAGAATTTTCGTAACACATTTAATCGATTAAATCGGACCTTGTAATCGATTACCAACAGTTCTTGGTGACTTCTTGTTTCAAATAACGAGTCAAATAATCGATTAAAACGATTCGTAATCGATTAAACAAGAAAGCACAGAATATTCATTACGAATGGTAATCGATTACATCACATGGTAATCGATTAATACAGTCTGAATGTTAATATGTTATAACATGGTAATCGATTTACATAATGTGGTAATCGATTAAAACAGTCATTTAGCCAATATGAATGAATGCTAAGCTTCAAATAATCGATTAATACGATGCAGTAATCGATTACAATGTTCTTGACAATTTTCCAGAAAAGCTTAAGAACAAAATAATCGATTACGATTTTGTCTTAATCGATTAAAACAGTCCAATTCTCTTTTTTCCAAAATACTGATGAATGTAAATAATCGATTACTGAATTGCTGTAATCGATTATTACAGTCTTTGTCTATATTTTCAAAATACTTAGCTTTTTCCTTTAATTTGTTTAACATTCTATTTAATGCAATGCTTTAATATGTGTATGAATGAGATGCATGCACAGCTTTGATCATTATAATGATTTCAACCCTTTTACATTTAATCACACACTTTTGTTCTTCAAGGATTGAACCATGTTGAATGCCAAAATATCCAAGCCTCTTGTTGCTTGATTCTTCAAGTATTCTTCATACATCTCCCCCTCAAATCAACAGTTTGATGGTGTTTTTGAGGGAGAGTTGATGTTGTAAGAACTCCCCGTGCATGTGTGTGAAGTTGGCCTTTTGATACTGAAAACTCCCAAGTCACTTTGTAGTACGTGTTCGTGGAGGTGTCGGGTACCAGGATGGGTATGCCGAGCTGAGTTGTCTAAGTAGCATGCATGTGCGCAAGTAGGACATGATTCTTAGTCCTTGTTGGTGGACGTCTATATACCGGGTCCCTTACCCGGGGTTGTTCCCTTAAAGCTACTAGGTTCACTTCCTTTCCTTTAGATATACGGGGTTCCTTACCCGGGATTGTACTTTAGAGCTACTGGGTTCCCTAACTCGGATGAGCTCGTGCCTTCTTGGGAGAAGAGACATCGAGTTCCCTAACTCGGATGAGCTCGTCCCTTCTCGGGATAAAAGCCATCGAGTTCCCTGCTTGGATGAGCTTGTGCCTTCCCAGGAAAAGAGCCACCGGGTCTTCTACTCAATTAAGCTTGTCTCTTTTCCTTAGAACCACCGGGTTCCTCACCCGGGATGGACTATTCTCTTTGGAATCGCTAAGTCCAAGTCTTTTCTTTGTGAACTACCGAGTTCCTTTACTCGGTAGAGCTCGTCCCTTTTCCTTGTGAACTACCGGTTTCCCTTACTCGGCTTTCGTAATCCGGACAACCTTGTGTAGGTTGGTGATGTTCATACAATCCTGAGTCTTGCAAGAACTATCCGTTATAATCAATTACAGTGCTTACGTAATTGATTGCATAGTTCTGAGTCCGTCCTTTGGTATTTTATAGAAACCCAAGGACCCCCTTGATCGCCTTTGACTAGCCTTTACCGACCTTGTTCAACCTCGACCGACCTCTTCCGACCTCGTCCGCTCTTGTCCACCCTTGCCTTCCCTTGTCCAACCTTTACCCCTTTTGACTTCTCTTTATCGATCTTGACTAATCTTGTTCGCCCTCGTTCGACCTTGTTTGGATTCTTACCTCAAAGTTGTTATATCTAAGAGCCAACCTGGACACCTAATACTTCACACCGGCTCACTTGTTTATGGTGTTGTGAATGACGTGTAAGAAACGTATGTGGTTGTGTTGATAATAGTTGAGATCAACCTATGTGATGGCTTGAGATAATGATGTATGCATCGATACCATAGGGGATGTATGACGAGTATCCTATCCAGGACGAGTTGTTTCTGACTAGGTCATACATTGATGGTGCCTATGGGTATCGAGTGCGAGTAAATATGCATTGATACCATGGGGGGTGCATGGAAGTATCCTAGCCAGGACGAGTTGTTCCCGGGCCGAGCCATGCATTGATGGTGCCCATGGTTATCTGAATGCGGGTGGATATACATAGATACCCACGGGGGTGTATGATGTATTAACCTATCCAGGATGAGTTGTTCCTAACTGGGTCATACATTGATGGTGCCGTTGTGGTAGGCTATGTGTAGACACATGAGATGCCGGGACCGAGTGGTTAACCTTGCAAGGACCGCGGTCAGTGCATCAATGAGCCCATGTTGGGGCAGCCCGTGATTTTAATGGTATGTACATGGGGGGTGCACGACATATTAACCTATCTAGGACGAGTTGTTTCTAACTGGGTCATGCATTGATGGTTCCTATGGGACATACGACATTTGCATGACGGAAATAGGATGATTGGTTGTAGGGTACCGGGCTACTGGGGGGCCACGTCTATTAGGATATCCTTCTGACTCCCGGATGCTGATCACTATTGGGGGAGAACGACCTGTGCACGACAAAGTGACCCTGACAAGCTACTACATCATCGAGACCATAGGGATGGACTATTTTCGGGATGGTACCACATTGCATGCTGAGAGTTGAGTTAAGAGCATGCATCATGCTATATATTATAAGTTGTCTTATGGAATGTGTTTGGATGCCTGTGCGTATTAGTTGTGCGATGAGATGCTTGGATATTCGTGATGATATGGTGATGACCGGATTGTTTTCCCTAACTGATGTTATTTATGGTTTGTTGTTTAACATGATGAACTCACCTTTGCTTTGTTGTGCCGTGTGGTTTGGTACCTGTGATGATTGATATGCGTTTGTCGTGTGGCTTCAAAACAATTTAACTAAGCTAATTCTGCAGCACAGGGTTAACCTAGGTCGACTCAGAGACACGATCAATATGGTTCTAGCTTCAAATCATTGGTAATAATAAGGGGGAATTTTGTCAAACAGTTGGTATGCGCAAAGTAAAACATGCAAGAACACAAACTAAAATTAAAGAACAATGCAGAAATTAACAAGATTATCAAAGAGTAAAGTAAAACAGATTAGAAAACATCAATCCAATTCACCAATCCAAGCTATTCGAATCATCATCATTCTCATAAGTTGATTCTATCATGAACATTCATTCAATCTCAATAGAAGCAGTTCAATCGAATTAACCCCTAAATTAATTGAAACCACAAACCCTAATTGAAATATCATCCAATTAATCTGTGATTTATATTCGAAATTAGGCAATGAATCCATAACCTAATCCGCTTTCAATTCTAAACGCATTCATAATCATGAAAACAGAATAGCAATTGAAGAAGAAAGTGAACATTCACACAGAATTCGAAATACTAAACCAGAACTCAAATTCTCCTCTTGCTTGGATTGGATCCTTGGATTGAGTGATTATTTAGCCTTCCATGATGATCACTAAGGAAAGCCCCATGAAATAGGTGCAGAAAAATGGAAAAATAGCAAAGTGGAAATGAAGAAGATGAAGAACAATGAAGAACAAATGAGAGAAAATGAAGAACAAGCTTTCGATTCTAAAAACTAAAGAAAAGAAATAATAAACTTGTTTGTGCAAAATGTAAAGTGCTGTCCAAGTTTCACTAAAGTCACTAATATATAGTGACTAAGTCTGAAGATAAGAATGGGCCATGAACAAAACCCATCAATTCTAATTATTTGCTATTTACAATCATTAAATCAAATTCGCAACCCAAAATTACAAGTGCAGAGGTTCCGATTTCGAAGCTTAAAATGACCCTCCAAATGACAGAATTGGCCTTGGGCTATTTCTGGAAAACTTGTAGATCTTTTTGTTATCTTTCCAGGGACTCCTAGAACGCTCCATTTGGAGTTCCGTAGAGCTCTGCAGGTCCTAAACAAGCCAGATACGTAAAGTGAGCAAAAATCCGAAAATGCGCAACAAATAGCAATTAAGCCCACTTACTAGCCTAAGACAAAAACTGAATTAGAATAGGAAAATAAAGGTCCAAGAGAAGTCAAATAGGCTAAGAATGATATAAAAATATTTAACTAAAGGCACTCCATCAATGATCATGAACTAGGTTTGTGTGAGCAGACGGGCAGCAGTAGGTGCTTTGAAAGATGACCATCCTTTGGTTGGAGCCGCTGTGTAGCCGGGATGTCGATGGACTAGATCCCGGGTAGGAGTTTTGTTTTGCTAGTTACACCCCATCGTTTAATTGTTATTTCCTTTGTAGAACACTTAATACATTTTAGACACAGTTATTTGTACCAACAACTAAACTATGTTTTGTTTATCTATATATTTGAGATAACTTATGTGTATCTTAATTACGTGTATATTCCATGATGATGATCATTATATGTTCACAAAAAAATTTACCATTGTTTTTATAATTAAAATTCAAGGAGTTTTCATTTAAAACATGTTAATGGCGTGATTAAGAGTTAGTGATACAGTAGCGACGTGGCAGGTCGTTACAATAATTGAGTTATTGGACAGATACTTGACCTCAAGACCCAAGAAACAATCCAAATGCCCAAGTTGCTTGAGAGAGAAAGCACTGTTCAGTTTATTTGTAAGCTGCTGAATTAGAGTAGTAGTGTTGGATATAAGGGGGAGCTGGAAGGAAGATCAAGGATGAAGCCTGGGCTTAAAGATTTTAGCTTTTTACATGCCATTCAGTTGAAGGCATTGTAATTTGTTAAGTTGTGCAAGAGGCTTATCTTATGATCCCTGCACTGCATAAGCTTAATTACATCCGTGCATACATGATTTAAGAAAAGCTCAAAAGGTTACATGTTTGCATTTGAAAAGAAATTTCTCATGGCTTAGGTTTTGAAAAATCAAAATGAGCACTGCCTTAATCGATTGCACACAAATTGTAATCGATTACCAGCTTGTGTTATTTTTGAAAATGCCATGAAGAACACTTTAATCAATTACAAGCAAAGCATAATCGATTACATAGCACAAAATGCAAAACATGCTTGACTACCTTAATTGATTACCACTCAACTATAATCAATTACAAAGGCTTATTGCATAACTGAGACTGACTACCTTAATCGATTACATAACGATTTAATTGATTACATTGTTCATAAAAGATTTCCAAATTTGCTCAAGAACATTTTAATCGATTATTTGCCAAATTAATCGATTGCATTATATAAAATAATCGATTATACTTACGTTTTAATCGATTACATGTAGTTAACTTTGTTTTCTATTTAAAGCCTTTGGGTCTGTACATTTGAGTAACACTTGAGAAATTGATTTTACGAATCACTCATTACTCCCAAAAGCTTTATTAGTCTAAGAAAAGGATTTCTTTTGTCTCATACATCTTGTTCTAAACTTTAGATTACATGCATCATTCTTCATGATGTTTTAGACAAGATTATTCAAGAAAGTTCAAAGAAAGCTGTTTACTGCAAAGCATTCAATCATACTTTGTTTGATTGGTAAAATACATCTCATTCATGTGCTGAGGATCATGAGGTGATATCTATCTTGAACTTCTAACTGTGTTCTGATTTGTTAATTGTAAGTCTTGTAATTTTGGTTGTTTAGAAACTATTACAAAGGGTTCTTAAAGCTTGTTCTAGAGTGGTTTTTGTAACGACCTAATTTATTTCTAGATGATTTTAATACTATTTCATTTTTAAAGAACGTATCTTAGTAAAAAATTCTAAAACAAAGTTGTTCAACTAATATATATTTTATACGTAGCCACAATCCTTGTTACATCCCTTCTTGTTATACAAGCACGGAATCTACCATACTTGCTAATATTCTAAAACATAAGAGTACTAGGAAAATCTCATGCTAGCTTCATCTTTGTTCCACCTTCAGTCCAGATCCATCAAGAAAGATTATCACCAAGGCCATCTAGTGAGAAATAAAATTTCTCAGTAAGCAAAATCTAAACCACCAAACATGTTAGTACGTTAATAAATCATCAATATATACAAATAACTCCATACAATAATTATGCAACTATATGAATGCATGAAATGAATTTTCCCAGGGTGCACATGGCCTCTACATATCGTACTGTATGTAGTTACATCTCGTACTGGATGTAGAAATGTTGTGGCCATCTTACGCTATTCATGCATGTCATTCCATGTATTTGCACCTGGTCCCCTACATCTCGTACTGGATGTAGTATCAGATTCTGTTTCACAAATCTTGTACTAGACTCGGAAACATGAATCAACATATCATCACATCAAATCCATCATTTTCATCAATAATAAAATCCATAAGTAAATACATATAACCTCATGGAAAATATTTCCATGATAACATCATACGTACCAAAAGTATGGTTAAACTACCATACCTTATTCAAGAAAAATCATACCAACTTAGGCATGACAATTGAATATCCTCAAGCTACATAAAAATCATGTTAGTAATCTAACTAATAAACCACAATATATCTTTCAAATAATTTCTAATTCCTTTAAACCTTCACAAGAAAAAATCATAACCTAGCATGCATCTTAATCTCCTTTCAACTACCACCTTACTACTTCATCCTCAAAATTGAATCACTCTAGTATTTGAACCATTTTTCTATGTACCATTCAACATCTACTTCTAAAAATTAATACAAAACAATCCCGTAATAAAAATATGAACAAACAGTCCAAATATCATCAAAATCACTTCCAAAGATCACTAAATATACTTCCAAACATCACTAATATTTCAGCCTATAAATCATCACCTATCCTATGGTTTAAATCAAAATTTCTACATCATAAAATAACCTTCAAATGACATGAAATTCCAGCCTAAATAATATCCATAAATCTATACATTTAAATATGTAAATTAGTCCAAATAAATTCTTAACTAAAGATTGAAGCCTAGTCTACCTCAAGTGAGTTTGATTTTTGAAATGGAATGAAGTAAGGGTTATCTTCCTTGGAAAATCCTCTAGGAAATGGAGTCTTGAAAAAGAAAGTTTGATGGAAGAAATGGTAAAATAAAGTCACATATATAAGCAAGCAAAAGAAAGTAAGTAGTGAAAAGTTTTGGTGAAATGGAAGCTAGTAGTAGCCTTGAAAGTTTTGGAGTGCTGAAACCTTGTGATACTCCAAGCCTTTTATACTAATTAAGATAGTTAGAATGGAAAGGATTTAGTTAGGTTTCAGCTTTAGTTATTAGTTAGTTTGGTTAAAATGCAACTAACTAATCATTACTTTAAGAGATATTATCCTAAAATCTTATCTTAGGCACTAGATTTTTCTTTGGTTAAGCTTTGAAATCTTCCTTCATTCTTTGACCCAATTGCACGTGGAGCATGGCTGAAGATATTGCTATCTCTTGCCCACTTTTTCTAGCTAATCACATGGCCAAATACACAGCATCATACAAATATCATGGTTACACCAATATTTTAATGTTTAAAGAAAGATTCCCTTCATTAATGACCATGTGGTTATGTGGAAAGCTTTGTACAAATGACTAATTGTGATTGGTTCTAAAATATTTGGCTGAAACTAGATTTTTATTTGCAAGATTCCCTCATTTAATGCTTGCTTTCCACCTTGAAGGCCACCTAGAAAAGTTGCTTCAAAAAGCTTATCTCCATTGACTTACCATTGACTTTGGTTTACCAAACTTTTCTTCCTATTAGTTCACTTAGCTATGCCTATTCTATGGCTATTGCATGTGAATCCACTTCTGAATAGTCCAAATTTGAGCTGAAGATTTTATTCCTTGGGCCAAAATACCAAGAGTTACAAGTTTTGCCCAATCCAAAAGGTCCAAAAGGCTAGAAACACTTAACCAGATAGGGTTCGCTCATTGTTTATTGTGTACCAATCTACTAGTCCAAAAATTCTCATCTTTTATAATGTTGAACTATACTTCCTAAGATTTATAACAAGGTATCACATGCCTTATTTGGAGTTATAAAACTCAAGATATAGCATTTTTAATTTAGACTTCCAAAGCTACCAGCGAATTCAACTTAGGACAATGACATCTCTTAGTATTCTTGTTACTGCAGACAGTACACACTCTATATTTATCTGAAATTTTTATATGTTATAGTTGACATCTAGATATTTAATTCCATACATCATACACCTAATTTGAATAAGAAATGAGAGAGAAATAAATTTTTCAATAGGGTGGCAAAAACTGTTTTTGAGTATGCACAGCATTGGACAGCTTGTGTTTAATTAAATTCTGGGCATAATTTCATTGCTCAGTTTGATCCTATATTTTAAAATAACATAGAGGATATCCTAAGCTTTAAAATGAAAGGTCAAACACCTCGTTTGGTTAAGTACAGAGGGAGATATAAAATTCTATTCTTTCCTTCTTGTATCACACTACGATCACAGGTGTTCCTCATGTGATAGTTTTAGATACTAATCATAAATTTTCAGTCAGTCTAGATACTCCTAGTTTTCTTGTAATATTTATCTGTTACTAAGGGTAATTTGGTATTTGTCATCTTAGGGGCATTTTTGTAATTTCTTAAAGTTTCCACAAAAATATCTAAGGCAAAATATCCACGGGTATTTTGGTAATTTGCCACTCATTCAGGGGTATTATTATAATTTTTACTTCAAAATATCTAACCAAAAATATCTAAGGATATTATTGTAATTTTCAATTCAAGGACATTTTTGTAATTTTAACTTCAAGGGTACTATGGTAATTCTCACATCAAGAAAAAGGGTAATATGGTCATTCTCCTTCAAGCATTTTTTTAATATCTCTTTTTATCTCTAATTAATATATTTAAATTTTTGGGATGTTACAATTCACCCCTCCTAAAAAGAAAATTTTGCCCTCAAAATCTGTAAATACCTGTAAACCGTTCAGGGTACTTCTTTCTCATCTTTGATTCTAACTCCCAGGTATATTCTTCCAAATGTCCTTGTCCCCATGCTACTTTTACCAATGATACAGACATATTTCTTAATTGCTTTATTTCTCTATCCAAAATTCTTGTCAGGGGTAAGCTCATAGTTAAATTGTCTTTTAACTGTATTGATTTAGACTCTAAAACATGACTCGAGCCAGAAATATATTTACAGAGTTGAGAGACATGAAAAACATTATGAAGGTTGGAGAGATTTGGTGGCAAAGCAATTTGGTAAGCTATTGTACCTATTCTTTTCAAAATTTGAAAATGACCAATGAAACAAGGACTCAACTTTTTTACCTTCATTTCTCGTCCTATTCCTGTAATTGGAGTAACTTTAAGAAAAACATGTTTTCCTTCTTGAAATTCTAGAGGTTTTCTTCTTTTATCAGCATACTATTTTTGTCTGTTTTGAGCTGTTACCAATTTCTCTTTAATCTTCTTGATTTGCTCTGTGGTTTGAGTTACCAGGTCTGGACCCAAAAGACTTGCTTCCTAGATTCATACCAACATAAAGGAGACTGACATTTCCTACCATACAGAGCTTCAAATGCAAAAAACCATGAATTTCTTAAGGAAAAACCATACAGTGCTTCAGAAAACCATTTGTTTCATACCAATCATTGGATATTCATTACAAAGCAAAGCATATAGAGTCTTCAATAAAAGAACTTATGCATGGAAGAATCAGTTCATGTTATTTGTTTTGAGTCTAACTCCTCAAAAGAGGAAAAGAGCTGTGATAATGATGCAGGTCATATAGAAGAGTATGTGCAACTAAATGGATCAAATGAAAAGAAAAAGGATGAACCAAATGAAGAAATGGATAAGTCAACACCTAATCAAAAGCCCAAGGATTGGAGAACAACAAAAGATCTCTTCCTTGACAACATAATTGGTGAAGTTACTAAAGGAGTATCTACTAGATCTTCACTAAGAAATCTCTGCTGTGATATGACTTTTGTTTCTCAAATTGAACCTAAGAACATTGACCAAGCTTTACTTGTTGAGCATTGGATGCTAGCCATGCATGATTAACTTAATCAGTTCAAGAGAAATGAAGTTTGGGAACTTGTTCCTAGATCATCTTCTCACAAGCCTATTGGCACCAAGTGGGATTTTAGGAAAAACTTGATGAAAGTGGCATCATAGTCAAAAACAAATCTAGATTGGTTGCAAAAGGTTACAACCAAAAGGAAGGCATTGACTATGAAGAGACCTATGCTCCAGTAGCAAGGTTAGAGGTCATTAGATTACTGCTTGCATTTGCATGTTTAATGGATTTTAAACTATTTCAAATGGATGTAAAGAATGCTTTTCTTAGTGGATTTATTGAGGAGGAAATCTATGTTGATCAACCTCCTGGTTTTGTTGATTTCAAATATCCAAACCATATTTTTAAACTAAAGAAAGCTCTTTATGGATTAAAGCAAGCTCCTAGGTCTTGGTATGAAAGATTGAGCAACTTCTTGCTTAGCCAATCCTTCATAAGAAGACAAGGGGACAAAACATTGTTCATCAAGAAACATGGCAATGACATCTTATTGTTCAAATATATGTTGATGATATTATTTTTGGTTTAATTAATCATTCCTTGTGCAAAGAATTTTCTATCTCTATGCAGAATGAATTTGAAATGTCTATGATGTGAAAATTAACATTCTTTCTTGGACTTCAAGTGAAGCAAATGAAGAATGGGACATTTCTCAGCCAAACTAAATACTGTCATGAATTGATCAAGAAGTTTGACTTGGAGAAAAGCAAAGATGCTGCAACTCCTATGGCAACCTCAACTTACCTTGATTCAGATGAAAAAGGCAAGAAGGTTGATGAGTCAAAATATAGAGGGATGATTGGATCTTTATTGTACTTGACTGCAAGTAGACCAGATATAATGCTATGTGTGCTTATGTGCAAGATATCAAGCTAATCCTAAAGAATCACACCTCACAGCAGTCAAAAGAATCATCAAATATCTGAAATCAACTCCAAGAGTTGGTCTTTAGTATCCCAAAGGTGCATTATTAAATTTAATTGGATGCTCATATTCTGATTTTGCATGATGCAAATTAGACAGAAAAAGCACAAGTGGAACATGCCATTTATTGGGGAGTTCACTTATCTCATGGCATTGCAAGAAACAATCTTGTGTTGTTCTATCAACAACTGAAGCGGAGTACATTGCTGCTGGAAGTTGTTGTGCTGAAAACTTATGGTTGAATCAACAATTACAAGATTTTTGTGTTGAATTGAAAGAGATTCCTTTGCTATGTGACAATACAAGTGCTATCAACTTATCAAAGAATCCAATAATGCACTCAAGGACAAAACATATAGAGTTAAGCATCACTTCCTCAGATATCACATTCAAAAGGGTAATTATTCAATTGAGTTTGTTGATACAAATAATCAATTGGCTAATATTTTTACAAAAGCCTTAGCTAGAGATAGATTTTATGCTCTTAGGAACATGCTAGGTATTCTTGATGAATCTAATATATGCTAGCATGTTTATAATGTACCTGACTATATGCAATACCGCTCACAATTGGCTATACATCACATATAATAAAATTTGAAATTCTGATGAATGATATTGTTCACTCTGCATAATTGTCTGCTTTAATCGATTACTTTATGTATTAATCGATTGTTTGATGTTTGGATACAATTCAGAGCCAAAATGTCTCTGGAGTAATCGATTACCACACGTATTAATTGATTACTCGGTACTTAAAGTGTATTTCAAAAATGAAAAACTCCCTGGAGTAATTGATTGCCTGTCAGATTAATCGATTACTTGGTGTTCAAATGCAATTCAGAGACAGAAATTATCTGGAGTAATCGATTACCCTGTATTTTAATCGATTACTTAATACCTGAAAGCTATTTGCAAATTAAAAACTCTCTGGAGTAATCGATTACCATGCGTATTAATCACTTACACCTTGTTCAGAGTCAGATTTTCATCCTAGAATAATCCATTACCAAGGATATGTAATTGATTATCTATGGTGTTTCTGCAAATCTACACAATTTTCAATGCCTAATAACTGACACCTTATCAGAAATTCAAATTCAAAAATCTGGTTCAGTAAACCCAGACATTCTTGGAACTCGAAATAACTGTTACAGGTTTTCAAAATTCAAATTTTAAACTTCAAAAACCTCTATAAATTTAGGTTTTCAAAAACTAAATCTTCACACCTAAAAAATCTCTTTCTTCCTTAAGCGAACTAAGCAACATCCTTGTGCTCTGCCTCTCTCTCCCTTAACCAAACCTCTGCCCAATCCTTTCTTCAACAAAAACTCACCATGTCTAACCTATCTGCCTCAAAGAAAACCAAAACCAGCAAGAGAAAAGCTGGAGAATCCTCTAGATTTGCTGGAAATAGGTTCAATACCTGGTTCACCTCTGAAGTTGAGAGGAATAATTACATGCAGTTCAATGAAACCAAGCTAGTCATGCCTCCCAAGTATCTAGAGCTTGACTAGTTTATGAATGAGGGATTTCAATTACCTGTAATGCTGGAAGCTCAAAGGCTGAAAAAGTTGCTTGAGATGAAGGGTACTTTCTACCCTGAATTGGTAAAAGTGTTTTATACTTGTGCCCAAGTAAGCTTGGATGGAGTTCTCCATTTCCAAGTGAATGGAATTGCTATGGAGATTAATGAAGCCGTATGGAATGCAGTGGCTGGAATCTCTTATGTAGGCATTAGGAAGTTTTGAAGAGGAGATTGGAGGATATTCAAAGATGGACACATATAGTGGTATGTTGCTGGATCCACAAGCAAGGATAAAGAAGAGGTTGAGGGTTGGCAACTTGACTGGTGAAGACCAAAGAGAGATCTCCCTCCAAATCACCTAATGTTGTCCATCTGTTCACACAAACGAAAGTCCGCGATCATCACAGGTACCAATCCATACGGTACAAACAAAGCAAAGGTAAGTCTATCATGTAAAACAACAATAATAGATAACAATAGTCAGAGAAGGCAATCCAAACATCACGACGTCTCACAACACCCAAGCATTTCATCACGCAACCAACACAACCTATAATGCTTATATGATGCATGCTCCTGACTCTTCTCTCAACATGCAATGTGGTACCATCCCGGAAATAGACCATCACAAGTAGATGATGCAGCAAGCTGTTAGGGTCACTCTGTCGTGAACAGGTCATTTCCCTCCACTGGTGATCAGCCATGGGTCTCAATAAAGGAGTTCCAAACAGACGTGCCTCCCTAGTACTTCCATACTCTGAAGCTAATCATCTTATTTCTGTTGGGCAAATGAAGTATGTCACATGGGCATCATCAAATGAAGTATGGCACTTAGATATAATAATAATTTTATGCTTAGGAGGTAAGAACCCGAACAAGGCCGGATAAGGTCAGACAAGGGCGGACCTTGGATTTTATATAGCGCTGAGGATGGACCCAACACTATGCAATCGATTACATAAGCATTTGTAATCGATTAAAACACAGCACTAGAGAAAATAAACGAGCCTGGGGTCGCTAACCCGGTAGCTCTTTAAAGGAAGAAAGGGAACGAGCTCAGCAACTCTCAAGAGAAGGAACGGGCCCGAGAAGGGAACCCAGTCGCTCTAAAGAAAGGACACAAGCTCATCCGAGTAGGGAAAACCCAGTGGCTATCTCTCTAAGAAAAGACACGAGCTCATCCGAGTAGGGAAAACCTGGTGGCTCTCTCTCAAAGAAAAGACACGAGCTCATTCGAGTAAGGAAAACCTGGTAGCTCTCTTAAAGAAAAGACACGAGCTCATCCGAGTAGGGAAAACCCGGTGGCTCTTTCTCTAAGGAAAGACACGAGCTCATCCGAGTAGGGAAAATCCAGTGGCTCTCTCTCTAAGAAAAGACATGAGCTCATCTGAGTAGGGAAAACCCGATGGCTCTCTCTCAAAGAAAAGACACGAGCTCATCTAAGTAGGGAAAAT
>QARZ01000300.1:82255-125070 GCA_013407115.1 Glycine latifolia | reverse complement strand
TCGGTAGCTCTCTTAAAGAAAAGACACGAGCTCATCCGAGTAGGGAAAACTCGGTAGCTCTCTTAAAGAAAAGACACGAGCTCATCCGAGTAGGGAAAACCCGGTAGCTCTCTTAAAGAAAAGATAGAAATGAGTCCAGCAGCTCTAAGAAGAGGATGAGCTGCATTAGATTCTACAACTCGGTAGACCCCTCCCTTGGCTGTCAGAAGGAGTCCTCGAACCCGAGATATTGGCGTCCACCAGCAAAGGACTACTAAGAGTCACATCCCGCATGTATATACTGCATAATAAGAACAACCCGGCATACCAAACTCGGTAGCTGGCACCTCCACAAACATTGCTAAAAAGGAGTTCCGGGAGTTTACACCAATAAACACCAACTTCATAAACAATGAGTTCTTTCAACATCAAACTCTTCACACAAGGTCACCATTAAACATAAACATTTCACATCCCATTCGTTAAAAGGCATAGTTTTTCTGGAAAAATAACACAACAGGGACATGCAGTTATCTTCATAGTTGGACTCCCTGGCCTCCAACTAAGGTATCTAAAACTGTTATCAACATAATAAACTCTTCTTACCTAACTAGGAGTTCTTCTCTTACAGTCTCGCGGTGCAGTAACACTATCCTCTTAAGCGCGAGCTTGTCCGAACGCCACGTTCTCACAGAAGCCAAGAAAGAAAGAGTCGGGCTCCGTTCTCTTCAAACTTCACGAAGGGTCGTCTAAGACTTTCTCTCCGATCACGAGGTTCCTCTTGGCGTATGGGTTCCGTGGCAGCTACGATGGTCCTAGGTGGTTGAAGGTATTTCAGAGTGGTCGAAAGGAGTGGTTTCAGGGTGTGGGTAAGTTTAGAGAGAAAGGGAGAGAAAAACGTAAAGAAGAAAGAAAGAAGGAAACACGCTTCTACAGCACCACTCTGTTGCTTATATAAATTGCTGACAGGACATGTCCACTTTGCGTGTAGGAACAACAATTATAAAATAAATCAAACAATCAAGCATCATAACACACATCAAACACCAATCTTAGAAACTCAAAATTTCAGGGTGTTACAAAGACAAACTTCTTCACTACATTATCACCTATATCCTTACACCAAGGTCTTTTAATCATGCTCAGATTACAGATGATAACCTGCAATTGGTGTATGGAATGAAGATTGGAACTCAGATTAATTGGGTTCTAATCATTGAGGAGACAATGTTGAACTCTAAAAGGTTACTAAGTTACCAATTCCCCTATGATGTATTAGTCTCAAGGTTCATTGACTACTTTGGGATTGATGAGTCAAATGAAATAGTGGACAACATCACCAACATCACTAATCTCATCACTATCAAGCATATCACTTAGTTGGGGTTGATGAAAACTCCAAATGGGTGGATAATGGCTGGAGAACAAGCTTCACAAGGAGGTGCAGATGAGGAGCAAGAAGCTGAGGAAGGAGATGCTGAAGCTGGCCCTGCTGAGCAGCAGTGGAACCCTTTTGAATCCTTGATGATTCAAAAGATGGATGCAATGATAACTCTGCATCATGAACATTCAACTGATGTTCATTCCTCCTTAGAAGAGATACAACTAGCCTAAAGAACATAGAGACTAGGATGGCTCTTAAGGATTTTGATAATCTCTAGTTTAGTGGATGTTATGTCTTGCTTTTAGTTATGTTGTTTGCTTTCTCTTATATCCAACAATTGTCTTTAATGTTCACCTTATGTTTCTACCTCTTTCCATCAATGAATAAATTTTTTTTTATATGATGTTTATCTCTTCCTTGATTATTTCATTATAATTGGAACATTTTGTCTTTGATAAGCCAAAAAGGGGAGAAAATGAACAAATAAACAAAAATGAACAAATAAACATATGCATATGAAGGATCCTGAGTAATTAAAAGAGGGGAGAAGAATGAAGAATGATACATGTTTACTCTATTTTAAATGTTCATAAACATTGCTCTTATTCTAAAATGATATGAAATCACATAAGATAGGGGGAGCAATACACATGCTTATAATGGTCTGAGCTTATGCAATGTTTACTTAACACCTGGTCTTGGCAAAAAGGCTTATTGTTTTTCAAGTTTAAGTAAAAGCTCCTGAAAATATTATCCTTATAAGAACACTAAAGGTTCAACATTGTCAATTGAAGTTTGGCATGATCAAAGCCAAAAAGGGGGATATTGTTAGAGTCGGGCGAGCTCAAGAGGATCAAGAAGCTATGTCTCAAGTTTACAAATTGTTTAGGCTTTTTTACATGCCAAATCAATTTGATTGGTAGTTGTAATTTTTTTATGAGATGGAACTTCCAATGATCCATTACATGAAGCTCATTCATGATTTTTGCATTCATGTTTTCATAAAAGCATAAGTCTTATGGAAAAAACTTTTCTGAAACAAATTGTTTACATGATTGCATAATAGTCAAAGTGTTCAAAGTTTAAGGTTTTGGAAAAACATATTTTCACTACTTTAATCGATTACCAACTTGTGGTAATCTATTACTTAAGCTTTCAAGAAAACTTTAATCGATTACAATAGAATGATAATCAATTACACTTCACAAAGTCACAGAAAGTCTTCCTACTTTAATAGACTACAATTTGTGGTAAACGATTAATGGGCGAGTATTTGAAAACTGAGACTACCTATGTTAATCGATTACATGACGAATTAATCGATTACTTTGTTCATAAACATTTTCCAAAAATCTCAAGAACACTTTAATTGATTAAACTTGTTATTAATTGATTACATTAGTGGTTTTAATCGATTACATTAGCGATTTAATCGATTATTGATAGTAACAAACTGATTTCTATAAATAATCGTTGGGTGTTTTGGAAAAAGAACATCGAAATTACAACGTTCATTCATAAGCTTTATGTGCAAGAAAAGGTTTCAAGTGCTTAACTCAGTCAAAGTCCAAAAATCTTCAAGATACAAAGATTTGAAAGGAAGGTTTCTTATTAGGCAAGTTAGTAAAGAAGGTTCTAAAACAACTTCTTCCATCTATTAATCCAAGGCTGGTAAATCATTTGCATACTTCATTTACTGGATCAAAGCTGGTTTCTTTCTTTACACTCTACTGTGTAATCTTTTGAGATTCTATTTGGTATTAATAACATAGGATTTCTTAGAGCTTTACTAGATAGGTGTTCCTAGGGGATAAGAGCAGAGGTGGATGATCTCTATGTCTTGATGACAAAGATTCTAAGGTGTTAGAAGTCTTGTTCTTAATCAAGGTCTGATTAAGAGTGATTATGTAAAAAACTTGTAAGAATATTTTTGTTATTAGTGGAACTTTAACCATTGTGGTTGGAAGAACTAGACGTAACTTCTCAAAGGTGAGAAGTTAACCAGTATAAACCATTGTGTTGACTACTTCCTTTAATCTTTTCTTGCTATCTTAATCTGTGATTATTTGGTGTTATCTTTCTTATTCAATAAGTGATAGTTTTTGTAATTGTATTCTTGTGCTGGGTGGTTTGATTGGTTGGTGCATTCTTGGTTCAATTGTGATACGATCTTGATTACTCTGATTCTTAAAGATTTTTAAAAGACCAAATTTAAACCAATTCAACCTCCCTCTTGGTTATTGTGTGTGTTCATACTGTTTTCAAAACCTTCACCATTGCCAATGAATATCTGGTCAGAACCATCAAAATGGTTGAATTGCTTAATATGTTGTGACTGTGAGTCACATGAAAGCTTGCTCCAGAATCTAGAATCCAAGTGGAGCTAAGTGGATCACCACCAGCAGAGCGAGATTTAGTGAGCATAGCACTAGGATGATTAATGTGCTGAGCAACAGACTTAGAATTTGGATTAGTCCAAGTTTTGATGTTCTAGCAGAACCAAAGGAGTAAGGAATTGGTTGAAAACTGGTGGGATCAAAGAAAGCAAGGGATTCATGAGGCTTAAAGTTCATGTCTGAATGAAAATGACACACATTTGTCGTGTGGCCATATTTCAGACAAATTCTGCATTGGAAATTGGTAAACCTGCCACCACCACGACCTCTACCAGGTCCCCCACCACTGCGGCCAGATCCATTATCAGAAAAACCACTATGACCACTACCGTTCCGGCCACATGAACCTCTTGAGGCAGCAAAATCACTGTACTTATAGTAATTATGATGCGAGTAGCCTTAAGTGTAATTCAAGGAGGGGGAACTCAGCACCTAAATCTCTTTGTTGTAACGGTTGAGACGAGACTCATGAACATAGAACAGGGCCTCTATTTCAACAAATGATGGAGTTCTCTTCTTACCTTCAATAATTAAGATAACTGATGCATAATCTAAGGGAAGACCTTCAAGTAGAGCATCAATATATTCTTTATGTCTAACCGGTACCCCAACTCCAGCAAGCTCATCAACATAACCTTTGATTTTTCTCAAGTAATCATCAATAGTTTTACCTTCAAGAGTGACTGAATGCATCACTGTGTGTAATTGACGAGCATGGGATTTAGCATGAAGACTGGAATGTTCATGAATTTTGTCCAAAACTTGGTAAGAATGGTTTGAACCGAGAACTCTCGATAGAATGGACTTGGAAAAATTCGACTAAAGCCAAACAATGGGTGTTTGATCTTGAACCTCCCAAGCTTCATACTCAGTATTAACTCTGTAAAAGATAGGAACACTTCACACTTAACCAAGAGGGGGGTGAATTGGTTAGGCTTGGTAAATTAAAAATTCCTTTTATATAATCAGAGTTTTCCCTTAGGATCTTTATCACTTTGAAACCAAAAATATTTATTCAATCACTTGCTCAGTCCAAGGTATGCAATTATTCAAAGTTAAATTGATTAGCAAGACAACACAGCAGTGTATATATGTGGAAGATAGGCAAGCACAAATTTAAACACAAGACTCAAAAGATTTATACTGGTTCACTTCAAACACTATGAAGCTACATCCAGTTTTCTTCCATTCAACACTAGAATGGAGTTCCACTATTGCAATTTTCTGTCTTACAAGAATTATACAAATCTCTCTTTATCAACCCTAGATAAAGTTCAAAAACCTAAAACACTATTAGGTTCTTAGAGATCAACCCACTGAGAATTCACTCAGCATACCCCTAGAGAAACCCTTCCTCTAGATTACATGCAAGAGCTTAATTACAATAGATATTCAACTACAAATAAAAAACAGAGTACACCTTCAAAGCTAAGGAAAGATATCACCTGATGATCCAATGATTAATGATGCAAATGAATGAATGAATCAGGTTTAAGAATCTACACAAGACTCAGAAAAGCACAATCCTTAAGCTTTGACAAGAACTTTCTTGCTTCAAGACACAATCAATAACCCATATGTATTTTGATGTAAGCAAGAACACCCAGAACCCAAAGAACCTCAGGAAAGTATGTAGAGTGCTTTAGTTTAGCTTAGATTTCAAAATTCTCAAAATTTTCTTATCAGGCACAGAATGAGTTCTATTTATAACAAATGTTTCTAACTGCCTTTAATCGATTACAAGTGCCTAATAATCGATTATTTATCATATATAATCGATTAATATGTTCTATAGGTTTCTGGGTTATGGCAACGAACTAATTAATCGATTATTCCGTAGCGTAATCGATTATCACAGTGAGCTTTAGAAAAACTTGAAGTTCAGAATACAGCTGAAAAGTACTGTGTAATCGATTACGGTTTTGTGGTAATCGATTATGGCAGAGAGCTTCATAAAACAGGTTTTAGCCAAATGAACTATGTAATCGATTATGGACTTTGGTAATCGATTAAGGCAGTGAGCTTTATAAACCAGGAGATTTCTATTTGGCCTTTGTAATCCATTACAGTCACTTGGTAATCGATTAAAATGTTTCTCAATGTTGTTTTATAAGTAAGCTAAGGTCAAATAATCGATTAATCCGACATGTAATCGATTACATTGTTCTTGATAGGTTTTCCAGAAATAGCTAAGAACAAAGTAATCAATTATTATTCCTCAGTAATTGATTAAATAGTGTAAAACAGTATTTTTCCAAAAACCTTAGTTTCAATTTAAACACTGAATCAAATTAGCAAAGCCTTGTTAATTTTATGACCCTTTTTGAAATGCTAAATGTATGATATGAATGCTATGCACTTGGATCACCAGAGATGCTTTTTCCTTTACAATTAATTACAAGATTTTCTTTAAGTCTTCAAGGCATGTTGGAAGCTCAAAACCAAGCTTGATCTTCTTGCCCATTCATCAAGTGATTCCTTTGTACTCAACAAACTCTATCAACCACTCGATCGTCTTTCGTGAGGTACCGAGGCAGAACTACAGGATTTACAACAAATCACTGCAGCTTGTGGGACTTAAGAACTAGTTCAACATGTTGATGCCAGTGAAGGTAGTTTGAATCATCTAATTTTTCAGCTATGGAGTTCGGAAATGACTACAAAACCACATTTATAGGAGCGAAAGCCATGGATTAACAGACAAAGAGTTTGCATAAGTATGGATGAACAATCAGAACAAAACAATGAGCCAAACAAGCACCAAAACTTGAACCAAACACAAACCAAACAACTTGAACCGAACAAAAGCACCCGAAATCAACCACAAAAGATGATTTCAAGATGAAATTGAACATGAACAACACTAACTATCACGAAACAGAGATTACGAGAGCAAACATGAACGATGTCACGAACAAGAACACAATCTTTGAACGAATGAACAGAGAAAAACCCAAACGCAATCTTTGAACGAATGAATAGATACGAGCTCACAGACAAGTACGTGATTTTTGAATGAAGAAATTGATGCACGATTAATGCAAAGAATTGGCTCTAGATACCATTTTAGAAGAGTGAGAGAGATAACATATGAGAGAAAATAGGAGAGAACTGAACTAAGATACTATTTATGTTATGAAAAAGTTAGTTAGGATTAGTTATAGGTGAGGTATATATAATCCTTTTATTAGAAACTAACTAACTAGTTACGTAACAAAAAATAACTAACTACCTAATATACAAAGGTGTTGTTAGCAAAGGCTAACAAACCTTAACAAAGAGAGGTGTTGTTAGCAAAAGCTAACAGCACTTACAAAGCGTAATACAAAATTGTTTTTACCGTTTAAATACATATTCTAATAGGGACACCCACCTTATCCATCAATATACATGTAAAATAGAAAGTAAAACATTCTTCGCTTTTCCCATACCTCATAGATTTACAGCAAAGAAGAAGAAGAATATGAGTTGCTTGGAGCTCCTTAAATGGTGGAAAGGTGGATGAGGTGGTGATCCAATGGTTGATTTTTAGAAGAATTTTGGGAGAGCTATAGAGATGGAGAATGAGGGTATCAACTGTAGCAAGGAGAAGAGGAAATTCTTGCAAAAATAAGCTCAAGTAAGTGACATTTATAGGAGGATTCAAGGTTTCGTGTATGTGTGATGATTTCAAAAAAGACGACTTATCACCCATGTGTTAAATATGGCTTACTGAGTCAACTTTCCAACTAAAACGTAATTCCTATATGGCCTAGGGTATTTGCGGAGAGGTTTCTCTACAATTAAGTCATCTGGAATCAATTTATGCACTAGAAATGTGAATTATTTAATTATTTATTTGTGAAGATCTTATATTATGATTATAATTAATTATCATGATTCAATATTTAATTTTGTATTTATTGATTATTTTGGTACTTTTGAGCAAAAATTCATATTAAATCCATTTTAACTCAACAAATACTTGAATGTTTATGGAAATTATAATTTTATGTATTTCACCTACAAATATATTGACATTTCAATTTCGTTATGTTAAAGGTTGAATCATCTATGGTTTCCTTAAACAAAAAAACAAATAGGGCATTATGGTAATTTTTCTAAAAAGTTTATAAAAATACAAGAAAAATTATCAAAATTATATATATTAAAAACAATTGTCATTATGGTAATTATGTGTGTGTGTGTGTGTATATATATATATATATGAGATGTTTCAAGCTTAGATTATCAATTATATTGAATTAAGTATATTTTACATGACAACCTTGAATATTGAGAAGTCAAAATGTAATTGTCATTTTTACAATTCTCTAGCCCATAACTCTAAATAATTATTAAAAATTGTAATTAAGTAACATTCAATTTTTTTTATCTCGATGAGATATAACTGAAATTTGAAATTCCCTCTATATTTTCCCAATTAATTTTTTGAAATAAAATGGTTTAAAATAAGTCATAAGTGGGTAATTAGAAACATGTAGCTTTACGTTAAGGGGGTCAAATACCATTTAGTGCCATTAAAACCATAAACTTAGGGTTGTAAAGATATGCTTGCTATTGTAACATTCCAAGTTTCAAGTATTAGGAATATAGCTTAAAGAGAAACCCTATTAGGACTCTTCAGTAATATTTTCTTAATTTTTATTATTGTTGTTGTTTTTGTTGTTGTCTTTATTAGATTATATTATGTTTGTTTTTATTGTTATACAATTATCCATTTGAGGTGTTGTTTGTGTCATTAGAAATCTTGCTAAAAAAGCTACAATTCATCCCTACATCTTAGAAACCAAAATCAGCTTCCATCTTAGAGAAAATAGGCTCCAATGTAGGTCACTTGATCATGAAATACACTATAAGTTCTACATTGGGCAAAATAACCTCATAAACCCCTTTCTTCCCCTATATATAAAGGAGACCACCAAGCCTTAGGAGCACAAAAGAGAGGGTTTATGATTTCCAAACTCACGACATATAAGAAGATTGGGGTCATGTTTTAAATCACACTCATGTTTTAGTCTTAGTAAGAGTAGTGAGGATCGTGGTGAACGATGCTACCAAATTCATACGGGTTAATCGAAGTTTGTCTACATGCTTTCCTAGTGAGTGTTTTTCGTTATCCTTCCTAAGTTATTTCCATATTTAGTTGTTGGTGTATGCTTTTACTCTTAACATTTTTATTTTTAATTGGACGTGATTTTAATGTGGAAAAGAGTTATAAAGATGAAAGAACTAGGCTTAGGTGTCTTCACAAGAAATGTAGCCCTAGATGTTAGATAACAAGTGACTTTGGTTTCACATAATTTAGACTTCTGGAACTACACACACACACACACACACATATATATATAGAGAGAGAGAGAGAGGACAATTAGTTATCAAAAGTCTAGTTGTAAGGATAGTGCAATCAGTTTGTGTTCCTTCTAATTGCAAGCATAGTATACAATTGAACTAGCTTTTACGGTCAACAAAGAAGCTGTATATAATTGTATTAGCTTTCAAACAAGATGAAAATTAACTTTCTAGGGGTATTATAACTATAAATAACATGGTTACACCTCACAGAGGTCATAGATGCATACTATAAAATGATAGAAATAACTCCTAAAACTTAAGATATGCTATACTACTCATAAGACTAAGTAGATTATTGTTATAGTGGGTATGTATTATAGAAGTAAGATTCATTATGTACGTGACTTAATTGAATGATGATGTTTAGATACATGTGTTTTGTTATAAAAAGATTGTGACACACACACACACACACACACACACACACACACACACACATATATATATATATATATATATATATATATATATATATATATGTTGTGTTAGTGATGAACAAGATATATGAGTTATGGTTACATGTCTTTGAGATGGATGACGTAGCCTATGTGAAGCAAGAATGGGCTCAAGTGATACATATTTTTTACTGTGAGTTACCTAGCCTATGTGGGGCAAGAATAGGCTCATTATGTTTGATGTGAGGTTCAATGGAACCACTTAACGTTTGAGACACGCATCATAATGTTCATATGTTTTTAAGATGAGAGATGTGGCCGAGCTTCACCGGGGAGGGCATAAATGAGTAGAACTATGATTCTGTCCTTGGGGTTATTCAGTTTTGGAGTCTCTGTCGGGTCCATGCTAATCCCATGACTAAATCCTTTGAAAATGAGACGTTGTAAAAGTTTCATTTTTATAATATTGATGTCATTTTGTGACATTCGTTGAGCCTCGGTCACATTGGTGTGATTGAAAGTTCAAAATGGTGTCTTTTGATGTGGACTCCCAAAACACCATTTTAGCCCCTTTTAAAGTTGAGTGGGTATTTGACTCCAAATGTTAATATTAACCTTGTCTTTGAAATCTATACTAAATTGTCTTCGATTTGGTATATAGAGCTCTGTATTTGGGCCAAAGCACAGGAACTTGAGCGATCTCAAAACAACACCGTGAGGAGCTAACAAGAGAATTTATAGCTAGGTGATGGGAGTTTATTGTTTGTTATAGCTTTTGATACCATAGTTGAGGATCAGGGAACCCAATTATGATAATGTATGCTTGTCCCTGTTGTCTGCTATTTTTTAAGAAAAATTATGTTTTTAACTAATGAGATGCGATATATTTATTATTGATGTATGTTTGTCCATGTTGTGTGCTCATTTTCAAGAAAAATTGTGTTTTTAACTAATGGTATGCGATGAATTTGTCTTGATGGATAAAACTGTGAATGATGTTGTTGTTGTAATGATTGGATTTTGGGAAAAATCTTAATTACAGAGGAGACTTTGCCTAAAATTTTATAATATGTTCTCCTATTTAATTTTTTATTAAATTTTAAATAGGCATAAGAGTGTGTTTTCTATATTATAGGCCTTCTCTTTAATTTAGAATTTTTCCTAAAATACCAGTCTCGTGGTAATATGGATTGTGAATGAATGAGATGATATTGATGTCATTGATGATATTGAAATTGATATGCTATTGATGTGGTTGATGATGTTGAAATGAGATAATGTTAATGTGGTTGATGATGTTGAAATGAGATGATATTGATATTTAGGATGATGATATTGAAATAAAATGATGTTAATGTTGTTGATGACATTGAGAATAAAATGATATTGATGTTAATAATGACATTGATGAGAGATAATGTTGATGTTGACAATGTCACTATATGTTGTGAATACCTATGGGGGGTGCATGACTAGATATACCTGTGGGGAAGGGTTGGTCCCTATCCACAGTCATGGATGAGCCCATGGTTTTATGCTGTGTATGTACATGGGGGGTGCATGACTGAATATCCTTGCGAGGAAAGGTTGGTCCCTATCCACAATCATTGGTGGTGCCTATGTTTCATACTTCATAATTGCATGGATGGAAATAGAAGAAAGGCAGTGTGTACCTGTGGTTTTATGGGATAAAAATGCAGGTACTAAGGGGCAACTCAGTTTGGAATTCCCTTGTGACTCTGGCTGATCACCAGGGGGGAATGACCAGTGCACGACAGGGTGACCCTGATAAACTACTGAATCATTTTCCTAAGAGAGGCTATTTCCATGAGAATGGTACCACATTGCATTCTGAGAGTTGAGTCAGGTACATGCATCATTCCGAGCATAATTGATTTGAATTGTGGAAAAAGTTGATGACTAGTTGGTTGAGTGTATGTTGATCTGATTGATTATTGAGAGTGATTGTGGTTATTATTATTATTCTTTCTTGCTGATCATTGTCATCTGGTATTTATTAATCTTGTTTAATAAAATCACCCTTGTAATTTTGTATCGTGTGGTTGGTACCTGTGATGATCGCAAACCTTTGTTCGTGGAAGCAGATGAGCAACAGTAGGTGACCTTGGAGGGAGATCCTTTTTGCTGGAGCCGCTAAGCCGATGTGATAACGTTGGAATTCATTTTTTTAAAAGAGTTGTGTTTTGTTATCAACTCTTTTCTTTGTCTTAGTTGGTTCCTTAAATACTTTTTGGTTGGGCATGTAAATTTCAGATTTAAATACATGTAAAAACTAAACTATGTTTTGACATGTAGATGACATATGTGGTTCAATTTATAGATATTTGTATATTTATTTATTTATGTATGTGTGCGATGTCTGGTGAGTATAGTATTACGAAACATTTACTACCAGTTTTATAATCAAATTGATGTAGTTGTCATTAAAATTTGGAAATTTTACGTTTAGAGTAGTGATATCGTAGCGAGGAAGCGAGTCGTTACAAGAGTTCCACTAATAACAAAAAATTTCTTACAAGCTTTTTACACAATCACTCTTAATCAGACCCAGATTAAGAACGAGCCTTCTAACACCTTAGAATCTCTGTGATCCAAGACATAGAGATCACTCACCTCTACTCTTATCCCCTAGGAATACCTATCCTAGTAAAGCTTTAAGAAATCCTATGTTATTAATACAAAAAGAATCTCAAAAGAATACATAACAGAGTGTAAAGAAAGAAACCACCTTTGATCCAGTAAATGAAGTATGCAAATGGTTTACCATACTTGGATTGAAAGATGGAAGAAGTTGTTTCAAAACCTTCTTTACAAAATTTCTTTTGAAAGCTTGCCCAAGAAGAAACCCTCCTTTCAAATTTTTGTATCTTGAGGATTTTGGAACTTTGACAAAGTTAAGCACTTTTTTGAAACCTTTTCTTGCACAGAAAGCTTATGAATGAACTTTGTAATTACATTGCTTTTTTTCAAAACACCCAATAGCTATTTATAGAAATCAGTTTGTAACTATCAGGTATCAAATTAAATCGCTAATGTAATCGATTAAAACCACTAATGTAATCGATTGTTAACAAGTTTAATCGATTAAAGTGTTCTTGAGCTTTCTAGAAAATTTTTATGAACAAAATAATCAATTATTTCATCATGTAATCAATTACAACTACCAAACAAATTGATTTGGCATGTAAAAAAGCCTAAACACTTTATAGACTTGAGACTCAGCTTCTTGATCCTCTTGAGCTCCCCCTGACTCTAACACATATTATTTGTGAACATGCACTATATTGTGCATATGTGTTTTGAAGTGAAGGATGTTATGAATCCAATTGGGAAGATCATAAATGAATTGATGTATTACTCTGACCTTCGGAGTGCAATGGTTTAAAATCTTCTTCTAGCTCATGTTGATCCCATAGGTTGGATTGAATATCCTTGCAATGCTAGAACACCCTAATGTATCATCAACGATGTCATCTCCGTGAGAGTGATATTGTCAAGTTCGCATTGTGTGACAATTCATCGACTATAGGGACTCCCGGGTTACATTCACGATGTTTTCAAAAATGGTACCACATGCATACAAGTCTATGAATCAAATATGCATCACATTTAACGTGTGTTTATGTGTATGTGACGTTTGATTTGATAATGTTGTGTTTGTGTGATGTAAATATTTATAAATGCAATATTGACCTCTTTATGAATCCCTTAAACTTTAAATGTATGAGATATATCTTACTCCCCATTTATTTGTCTTGTTTGTGTTTGCGCTGAATATCACCCCTTGCAGGTGGGTCTCTACAAAGTTATAATGATGGTGTTGTAGGAAAGCCTTAGGCCTTTACTTTATTATCTTTTAAATTTATGGTTATAGGTGCTCTAAGAAATTGTTAGAAATTTATTTAGTTTTCAATTCATGAGAAGTTTTTCTTTATATTTTATTTAGTACAGTTTGTATGACCTTTGGAGTGTCAAGATTAGTTTTGTATATTTGACATGTGAATCAAGATTCTAATATATACTTTAGCATATTATTATTATATTATATCTTGTATAATATATGGTGATTGCAATGAAAGTTAAAATAATATATCCTTATCAGCGTATGATATTGGATTTGGTGTACATGTGATGTATTGAGATATATATTTGTTTATTATATATTGAATATATAATAGTAGATTTTTTTTTCTTCACATATTTAAAAGCTATACAAATATAGATTAAATATGTGAATTATAAGATTTTAAGGTAATCTTTATTAGATGTAACATGTTTTCAGTAGCTTTGAAGATGAAAACTATTGTCTTCAATATTGCTATATAAATTGATGACTTTGGTATAATTGAGTATATTAAATGTTAAAATCATGAAAATGTGTCTGATTGGATGTTAATAAATTCATTCATTTTAAGTGAAATTATATTTTTATATAATTTATAGAACGATTAGGCTCGACACTTTTGTAACGACCTAAATATTTACTTATTTTTATTATTACTTAAGGTTAAATTTCTAAGGAACGTATAATAGTAAAATTTTTAAAACGTAAAATTTGCAATAGATTTGTTACTCATATACATAGCCAATGTCTCTGATACAAAAGTTCATATAATACAAGTACACTATTTTTCTCAAAAATCCAGCGTAATTCATAACTTCTTTTATATATCTTCACTACTCCAAGGCCTCATGGAACCTGTCCATCATTGTCATCTAAAAAAAAAACAGGAAACAAATAGGGTGAGAAATAAATTTCTCAGTAGGCAAAACTAAATCCCGATCCTATTATTAGGTTAGTAAAATCTTTCAAATAATCAAACACATCCACAAGTAATATGCAACTATATGAATGCATGAGATGAACTATCCCAGGGCAAATGGCCTCCACATATCGTTCTGTATGTGGCCACACTGAGTGTGGACGCTGCTATAGTCTTACGCAAACATGCATGAATTTTTGCCATATATCCTTGCACCTGGGTACTACATATCGTACTGTATGTAGCATTAGATTCTGTTTCCCCAAAGCCTCGTACTGGACTTGGAACATGGAAACATGAATCCACATATCTTATTCACATCAACATCCATCCATAATAAAAATCAAATCTATAAGCAAAATACATATTATCTTATGGAAAAAATATTTTCATCATATAAGTATCATAAGTATGGTTACACCACCATAATATGTATCTTAAGTATGGTTACACCACCATACCTTAATCAAGTAACATTGTTACCAATTTTTATACATAACCAGAGAATAGTTTTTAATTATAGAAAAATTATGTTAGTAATCTAACTAATAATCCTCAATATAAATAATATATATTCCTTTAAAACTTTACAAGAAAAGATTCAAACCTAGTATGCATCTTGATTCTCCTTTCACTTACCATCTTTACTAATTAATCCTCAAGATTGAATCATTCAAGTATTTAAACCATTTAACTACATACCATTCATCCTCTACTTCTAAAATTTAAATCAAAACATTTCCATAAAAATGACAACAGACAGCCCAAAATATCATCAAAATCACCTTTAAAAGATCATCAATTGGGCTTCCATACATCACTAATTTTTATGCGTATAAAATCAACACCTATCTTATGGTTTAAATCAACATATTCTCATAAAAAAAAAAACAACCTTCAATATCACGAAATTTCAAGCCTAAATGTTAACCATAAATCATCCTACTAAATCATGCAAATTAATCCAAACCATTGATTAACTAGAGATTTAAGTTTAACCTACCTCAAGTGAGTTTGATTCTTGAAATTGAATGGATAAATGGCTTCCTTCCTTGGAAGAATCCTCTAAGAGATGAAGCCTTGATATCCTTTCACTAAGCTTGTCAAAAGTTCTTCCTAAGGTTGCTAGGTTTTTCACGAAATTTCTTTAAGGTGATGGGTTTGTTTTTTCTTACTTGATTCAAGCTTTAATAGAGAAAGAGGAAATGAAATGAAGATGGTTTAGGGAGAGAGTGGTCACGTGAATGAGCTAGGAGGGATGGCTTGGAATGGTTTGCACTTAGGTTCCTCCTCCTCCCTTTATATAGTGTTGAAGAAATGATTACTTAGAGAAAAATCTCATAAGTCATCATTATTCCTTTACAAGTGTCCCTACACTTGTTATAATCTTAAGGCTTATTCCTTTCTTTCTTCCAAGTGTCCTACCACTTGGCATGATCTTAGAACTTCTTCTCCTTTGCTTCCAAGTGTCCAAAATCATGAAGTTTCTCCATTTTTCTTGCATTTTCGTGAAGTAGCTCATTCTTGAGTTTATCCCAAACCTGTTTTAGTAAAATTCTAATTCTGGATTCGTTAACCGTTGGATCTCTTTAAAATTTTAAAGTTACACTACTATCTCACATATGTAACTTGTGACCGTTGGGATTGTTGAGATAATGTTTATAACTGTCCACGTGCAAGATGGAAGAGTGTAGAGAAATCTTGGCTTGATTTTTATGTTATCTTGCATCCAAGCCATACAAGTGTCATGCCACTTGTTTCTATCATGTGGCTTGATTTCCAAGTGGCTTATCATGAAGTTTCTGGCCTCTTCTACATGTTTTCTCACGTGAAGGACCAATCTAAAGGGAATGAATACCAATTTTTCTTCCTTTTATGCCACATGTGGTCATTTTTGATGATGAATAAAAATCTAGTTTCAATATGGTATTTTTCTTTAAAAAGAAATCCAATTTAATTTGAATTATTTTATCTAAAGAAAATGTTGAATATTGAAATTCTAAATGTTCCTAAGAATTGATCCCAATGATAGTTTAAATTAATTCCAAGCAGTCTTATACAGGGAAATACATAAACCTTTCATTCTAGACTATATCTTTATCTTACTTTTGATTTCTTCTGACCATCAAAATTACTAAACCATTTTATTAAATTGGTTTATACATTCTATAATTAAGAGAAAATTCCTTAGATTATATGTATCATCTTTCCATATTTTTCTTATGCTTGAATTTTCTTAAATAAAATCTCAAAGTTGTTATCTTGAAAAATTCCTAGAAATTTTATTCTAAAGTTTTGTGTCTCAAAATATTTTGATACTTAGTTAGCTAAGTGTTTTCTATAATTCCATTAGGTTTCTACAAAATTTTTAAAGTTATTTGAGCATTTTTGGCCTAGGGGCATATTGGTAATTTTGTCATGCTTCCTAGGGGCATTTTGGTCATTTTTCAAAAATATACAAGGGTATTTTTTTGTAATTTTCATCTTAAGGGTATTCTAGTAATTTCTACTTTATGGAAAGAGTAATTTAGTCATTTCTCTTCAAATATACTTGTATCCAAACATCATCACATTTCCACAAGTGTTTAATAAAATCTTTAGGATGTTACAACTTTCATTGTAAAGTTGTTCATAAAGTATACATTTATATATTGTTATATATTTTTTTAGATGTTTAGAAATTCTAAAATTAATATTTCACATTTTTTTCATGAATATTTATTAAATATATGGGGAGATATTTAAAATGATCTATAATTCATTGTTGATATTGATTTGTGAAATATCACATATATTGATATGTGTCAATTTTGATTGGTGATTTATTTTCATGATTGTTATTATATTATATGATTGTAATTTATAGAGATATATTGTAGTATATAATTTATAGGATTGTACCAAAATTTTGATTATTGTGATAAAAGTCAATCATATATGATATTATGTCGAGTGTACGATATATGCTTCTGATTATATACTTATGCATAGAGATCTTTCACTTATGGATTAGATTGTTATATTATATGATAATATATGAAATTTTTTTATTATATTATCATATTCATAATATATATATATATATATATATATATATATATATATAGGATATATTATATGATTGTCATATATAGAGATATATTTTAGTATATAATTTATAAGATTGTATCAAGATTTTGATTATTGAGATAAAATTTAATAATATATGATATTATTTATCATTTTGATCATTTTTTTTCTAAATGGAGATATTTGATTTATTGATTAGAAACAAAATGGATTTTGTTTTGAAAGTTAAATATGCTAATAGTTGACAGATAAAAAAATGTTTTAAATTTAAATATGTTAACAGCTCGTATATAGAAACAAAAAATGAATTTTTTTTTTAGATTTAAACATTAGATAGGAACAAGAGAGAATGCATAGTGAGTTTTTATCGAATTGTTAGACAAAGAAGTTTCTTATGTGTATTATAAGAAGAGTTCTTAGATTACACATTGGAAACACACAATTACCTCTTCTCTTGTTATTCTCTCATAATGAAAGCACCAAAAAATTTTAAGTTTGTTTTCTTTGTTCCGCTTGTCAAAGAAGTTAACAACAAAAGTTAATTTTATTCAAAACAACTAACATAGAAATAAGATTTTGAGTTAAAATGATTTAATTCAAGTTCTATCTTGTCAATGACTATAAAAATATTATTTTAGGAACAAAATCTTGTTTCTCCACATGTTATTTATAGTCTTTATGACAATACATATGATTATGTGTTTTATGATATGGTGATATTTTGTCCAATTTGTTTTATATATTAAATTTTTTAATTACAAGGATCAACCAAATTATCAAGGAACTTGTGGTTTTAAAAATAAATTGGAGCATATGATACATACTGTTTTGATTTATTTTATTACAAGGAATGACTTGACTAACAAGAGACTTGTAATTTTAAAATAAATTGGAGCATATGATGCAAACTATTTTTATTTAATTTATTACAAGGAACGACTTAACTAACAAGAGACTTGTACTTTGAAAAATAAATTGGAGCATGTGATAAAATTATTTTTATTACAAGGAATGACCTCAATCAGGAGATTTGTATTTTAAAATAAAAGCATGTGGTGCAAGTCATTTATTTAATAAATAATAAGGAACGACCTGACAACGAGGGGACTTATAATTAATTAATATAGCATGAGATGTGAATTTCAAAATTAATTTTTATACTAAACATCTTGACTACCCATGGGAGTATTAAATTTAATTTGTAGATACCAATAGGATTGACTTGACAACTAGGTACTTATTTGGTATGATTATTTTTCAAAGTGTATGTGATACATCATGTCTTATGATATGAACCAATACAGGGGTTCATTGTTTTACGGATCATCCTCGAAAAGGCTTCTTGTTATAACAAAAGAAAAATGTGCATGCCAAGTGTTTGACGAAGAGAAACAAAGATAAAGATAATATGAAGAAAAGTGCAATACAAAAATAATGAATTTAACACAAACAAAATGTTAAAAAAATTGAAATAAAAAAGGCAGAAAAGACAAGAAATGTAAGAAGACGCCACACCTTATGAAGAGTGATAAGTTCCGTGGGGATTCGTCACAAAGATTATAGAAACCTTTGATAAGAACCAATGTTTGGTCCAATTAAGAACCCAAGAGGAACTTCCTCTCACACGTTTAAAAGTGCAAAGTTTTTATTAAATTCAAAGGTGAGTACATAAGACAAATGAATGGTTATTTATAGCCAACAAGTGGTGCCTCTTGTAAATGAATGGGTTGTACCGGAATCGAATAGCACAAGTAACGGAATCCCATATCTTCCTTGGTAATGAGGAAAGTACCTCATCAACACTTCGAACTTAGCTGCATACTCAGCTACAATCATTCCTACCAACCATCACTTCTTGCGCACACCAAGAAGTGAAAACATGGAAGGGATACACACAAGAAAAAGAAATAAAGCAATTTTATACCTATCTCAAGTCCCTACTCAATTACTCTTGAGAGTTTATGCCTTGAGAAATCACTCCTTTACAACAGTTCTCTCAAGACATTAACGCTTATTCTTTACACTTTGTATTCCTGACTGCTTGCCATAGTGTCCCTTGCACTTCACGAATTATCCAGATGGCCAGTCTGATAACTTGTGACAAGGCACTGGAACTCATGGTATAACAGACATTAGGAATACAAACATGTTATGACCACCCCAACAAATCTCCATAACCCAAGCAAAACAACCACGTGCGTAAGTCTCAAACACAAACAACCCAAGCAACTACAAAATAGTCAAATACTCAAACATCAAACATTCACAAAGCAAACACAAAATGCACAAAGAAACACAGTAGACTCACAACTCACCGGCCGAAAATGTTCGACCTGCTCTGATACCACTCATGAAACGATCCGCCTCATCGCTACGATATCACTAACTCTAATGCGAATTCAAATTTTAATGAAAACTCCATTAATTTGATTATGAAAATTGTAGTAAATTTTTCGTGATAATACAATTATTTTTCATACACACAATTCAATTACATAATTGAATACATATGTATGTATATATATTCAACCAACACATATTTTTCACATGCTAGAACTTAATTTAGTTTTTACATGTATTTACACCTAGAATTTACATGTCCAACAAAAAGGAATCAACTAAGAAAGAGTTGATTAACAAAACATAACTCTTTTCCAAAAATAATTCCAACTTCATCACGTTGGCTTGGTGGCTCCAACAAAAAGGATCTCCCTCCAACGTCACCTACTGCTGCTCATCTGTTCCCACGAGTGAAAGTTTGCGATCATCACAAGTACCAACCACTCAGTACAAAAATTGCAAGGGTGAGTTTATTATATAAAACCAACAAGCATCAAATAAAAATAATTAGAAAGAAATCAACAATAAAAATCACAAACATTATCAATAATCCATCAGTTCCATACACACTTAACAAAATAGTCATCCACTCCATTTCACGAATCAAAACAATTATGCTTAGAATTATGCATGCACTTGATTTCACTCACACCATGCAATGTGGTACCTTACTCATGGAAATAGCCTCTCTCAGGAAAAATGATTCCACCCTGTCGTGCACTGTTCATTCCCCCCCCCAAACGATGATCAACCAGTGGTCACAAGGGAATTTCAAACCTGATGGCCCCTTAGTACCTGTGTTTTTAGCCCATAAAAACTCACAAGTACACTCTGCCTCCATTCTATTTCCATCCATGCAATTATGAAGTATGAAACATGGGCACCATCAATGTATGATCATGGCTAGAAACAAATCCTTGCTCGCAAGGGTAACCAGTCATACACCCCCATGTACATACACAACATACAAATATGGGCTCACCGATGCACTGACCGTGGCTAGGAACAAATCCTTCCTCGCAAGGGTAACCAACCGGTCACTAACCCCACGTGTACATACACAGCATACAACCATGGGCACCATCAATGCATAACCATGGCTAGGAACAAATCCTTCCTCACAAGGATAACCAGTCATGCACCCCCCATGGGTATCCGTGTATATCCACATCATACAATGACATTGTCCACATCAATATTATCTCTCATCAATGTCATTATCAACATCAACATCATGCCATCTCAACATCATAATCATAAAACATCAATATCATCTCATTTCAACATTATTAATCAAATCAACATTGTATCATTCAACATCATCAACCATATCAACATTATCTCATTTCAACATCATTAACCACATCAACATTATCTCATTTCAACATCGTCAACATCAATGGCATCTCAATCTCAATAACATCAACCACATCACCAGCAATCGCACTTCACATCTATACATAATACATATACCTGAGATTTATATTCCTCAGGTCTTCAGATAACCCAAATTTCATACATTCACAATTCATCATACTACAATACCGATATTTTTAGGAAAATTCTAAATTAAAGAGGAGGACTACAATATATAAAACACACTCTTATGCCCATTTAAAAATTTAATAAAGAATTAAATAGGAAAATAAATTATAAAATTTTGGGCAGAGTCTCCTCTGTAATTAAGACTTTTCCTAAAAATCCAATCATTACAACAACAACATCATTCACATTTTTATCCATTAATAACAAATTCATTGTATCCCATTAGTTAAAAACATAGTTTTTCTTGAAAACGAGCATACAATAGGACCATGCATACATCAATGATAGATATATTGCATCCCATTAGTTTAAAACATAACTTTTCTTGAAAACTAGCACACAACACGGACATGCATATATCTCCATAATTGGGCTCTCTGACCCCCTAACTATGGTATCAAAACTATAACCAAATAATAAACTCCCCTTACCTAACTATGAGTTCTCCCGTTAAAGCATTACAGTTTTGTTTTGAGGTCCTTCGAACACGCATGTTTTTGCCCAAACACGGAGCTCTATATACCAAATTGAAGACAATTTAATATAGATTTCCAAGGCAATGTCGAAATTAACATTTAGGTCAAATACCCACTCAAATCTAAAAGGGGCTAAAATGGTGTTTTGAAAGTCCACATCAAAAGGGACATCATTTTGAAATTCCGATCACACCAATGTGATCGGGGCTCAACAAAGGTCACAAAAATGATATCAATATTATAAAAAGGAAACAACGTCTCATTTTCAAAGGAAGTATAAAAACACCCAATAACGATACCCAAATCACAAGAGATATCAAGAGAGGCTTCGCACTAGCTAAGAGAAGACAAGGAAACCATGGTTACCTCAAAGAAACCAAGAAACAAGGATTGAAGGCTCCATTCTCGAAGATTCCACTCCGATTAAAGTGTTCCTCATCGTGCAGTGGTCCAACGACCAGCGGCAGTGGCTCGTGGTGGTCACCGATGGTCGTGGGTGGTGGAGGAGGAGCGGGGAGGGGGTTGGGTGGATATTGAAGAAGAAGAAAACTAGAATTCTATGATTTTTCATGCTACTGTCCTATTTAAAACTGACTTGATTCGCCTAGGCGAATTTTGGAAGGCATTTTGGCTTACCTAGGCGAGCTGACCCAATTTTGAAATTTCACTGCTATTGTGAAAAATTAATATCTCATGCTTTAAAATTTATTTCACACATCCCAATGGTTAAACCTTGAATATGTGGGTTAGGAACCCACCTTTAAAATATGAAGGCAATCCAACGGTTAACCAATCCAGAATGGTGATTTTACTAAAATAGGTTTTAGGTTAAACTCAAAATCACACAATTTTCAACGCAGCTCAAACAAACTTCATATAACTTAGCATCCACACTAAGCAATTGCACAAGGATAATTTACACAACAATTCAACTAATTTAAACTAATCAAATAATCAAATAACACAAGAAATACATCAACCACTTATATTTAGTTTATCGAAATTTCAGGACGTTACACCTTTCTTCTCTTTCTTTCCAATGTGGGACTTCAGCCACATATTCCTTATTCAAAATTACACTAAAAAAATTATAATTCTTCTTGAACTTCATGTCCAATTTTCATCATCATAGATGCAGAATTAGGACTTGAGACTAGAAATACGACTTGTAGGAAATCTTCAGAGCTTTCAAACGCATCAAAGAATGCTTAAAACAGACATACATAACTCAAGTTATGTTCAAAACATTGGAGTAATCTTGGCTCTTCACTCATTGTTCTTTAGGCTTTTCACTCATTTTTCTTGGTCCTCATCATCTTAGAAAAATATATGTGACATATTCTATCTTACAATATGTTTGAGAGGTGACCTGACAACCGAATGACTTATTCATAGTTTTAAGAAATTTCCCACTTAAAGAAATTTTGAAACAAAATTGGTTAGATCCAATTATGACTATTAGTATCATTATCAAAGAACTATTCTCATACATAATGTAACACCCCGGATTTCAAGTCATAGAAGATGGACGTTTCTTTTGTGTGATATGGTGATTAATTATATGTTTTATTGTGTGTTTTATTTGATAATTGCTGCTTTGACGGTTTTGCCTTGGGATGTGCGTTGGTGAGGGTAAAGTCAACTCTATTGGCAGAGGTTGTTGTGCATGCACACAAAAAGGAGATGTCTTGGCAGCTGCGTTTATAAATAGTAGGCAGGCACAGCAGAAGCATGCTCTTCCCTTTTTCAACCTTTGCTTTTCTTCGTTCTCTCTCTAAAACTCACCAGGAAAACCTATCGTTCTCGATCCCTTCTGTGTTACCTTCAACCCGTGAGAACCACCACAAAATCCTGGCGTCGAGACAGACCTCGTGGCTGGAGCAGAAGTTAGAACAAACCGTTGTGAAACTCGTGAACGAACTCCCGATTAGGTAAGAGGAGTTTATTATGTTTGATATCAGTTTTAGGCAACATGGTTGAGGACCAGGGAGTCCAACCATGGGGATGATTGCATGTCCCTGTGTGTGTTGTTTTCCATAAAGTTGTGCCTTTGAGTGAATGGAACGGGTTACATTTATGTTCATTGGTTGGTGTTTTGTGTTGATGTTTAATGATGTTCTGGTGTGGTGGTTGATGGTGTTCTGGAAAGAGGGAGTTGAGGCTGTAAGAACTCCCTGTGCATGTGTGTGAAGTTGGCATTTTGATGCTGAAAACCTCCCAAGACACTTTGCAGAAGTGTTCATGGAGGAACCGGGTATCGGGATGGGTTGGCTGTGTTACACATAGGCATCAACCCCTTGTGTTTTTTATGTCAGCTATCAGGATGGGTAGGCCGAGTTAAGCGGGTTACGTAGCATGCATGTGTGCATGCAGAATGTGACTTAAGTCCTTGTTGGCAGACGTCAGCATACCGGGTTCCTTACTCGGGATGAAACCTTAGAGTTGTTGAGCTCAAGTTTGCTTTGAGAGAATAAACTATCGGGTTCCCTAACTCGGATGAGCTTGTGCTTCCTCGGGAAGAGAGCCACTGGCTCCTTTACTCGATTGAGCGATTCTCTTTAAAATTGTTAAGTTCAAGCCCTTGAATCCTTGACCGCCTTTGTCTGACTTCGACCGACCACTTCCGACCTCGTCCGCTCTTGTCCACCTTGTCTTCCCTTGTCCAACCTTTACCCCTTTTTGACCACCCTTTACCCGACCTTTACCGACCTTGACCAATCTTATCCGCCTTTGTCCAAATTTGTTTGAATTCTTATCTCGAGTTAATATAGCTAGGTGCCAACCCAGACACCTAATACTTCACACTGGCTCACTTGTTTGTGGTGATTGTGAATGATGTGTAAGAGACGTATGTGCCTACTGTGATAATAATTGAGATCAGCCTATGTAATGGCTTGAGGTGATGTATGCATTGATAACATGAGGGATGTATGGCAGTATCCTAGCCAGGACAAGTTGTTCCCAGGTCGGGCCATACATTGATGGTGCCCATGGTGATTTGAATGCGAGTGGATATACATAGATACCCACGAGGGTGTATGGCAGTATCCTAGCCAGGACGTGTAATGACCCAGATTATAAGTTGCTAATCTGGATGCTTGATGTGTGTATTATATTAATTAAATTACATGTGTTATGTTGATTAATTAATTATTTTAATTATAACTTGCTGTTTGAGTGCTTTTGTCTTGGTATACGTGCTTGATGGGTATTGGACATAAGTCAACTCTGATGTGCAGTGGTTGCTGGCTGTGCACGTTAAGTGGACTTACTATGTCAGTCGTGCTTATAAGCATCAGGTTGGCACAACAACAAGTTTACGCTTCCTTCTTCTACCTTTGCATTTCTTTTGTTTTCTCTCTAAAACTCACCCAGAAACCTCTCGTTCTCGACCCCTTCTTTGTTATCTGCAACCTACGAGAGCCACCATAGCTGCTACAGAAATTTTGACGCTGAGAGGAACTTCGTGGTCGGAGCTGAAGCTTAGGACAAACACACCGTGAAGATCGTGAACGAACTCCTAGTTAGGTAAGGGGAGTTTATCGTGTTTCTTAATAGCTTTAGATACCATGGTTTGGGGGTCAGGGAGTCCAACCGTGAGGATAATTGCATGTCCCTAGTGTGTGTGATATTGTCCCCAGAAAAGCTATGCCTTTTATGAATGGGATGTGATATGTCTTAAATCTATTGTATGTCGTGTTGTGTTGATGTATGGTGTTCTTGTGGGGAGTAGAGGTTCTAAGGACTCCCCGTGCATGTGTGTGAAGTTCGCATTTTAATGCTGAAAGGCTTCTAACACACTTGCGGAAGTGTTCGTGAAGGTGATGAGTACCGGGATGGGTTGGCCGTGTTGCACACAGATATCAACCTTTGTGTTTTGATGTCGGCTACCGAGATGGATAGGCCGAGTTGAGCGAGTTACGTGGCATGCATGCATGCATGCAGGACGTAACTTAGTCCTTGTTGGCAGACGTCCGAAGACTGGGTTCCCTACCCAAGGTCATTCCCTTAGAGTCGCTAAGACTCGCTTCCTTTTCTATAAGGTATATCGGGTTCCTTACCCAGGTGATACGTTAGAGCTGTTGAGCTCAAGTTACCTCACCAAAGAGAGAGAGAGCTACCGGGTTGCTAACTTGGATGAGCTCGCACTTTCTCAGGAGAAGAGCCACCAGGTTCCCTTACTCGATTGAGCTTGTGTTCCTTCTTCTAGAACGACCGGGTTCCTTACCCGAGATGGGCTGTTCTCTTTAGAACTGCTAAGTCTAAACCCCTTTTCTTGAGCACTGCCAGGTTCCTTACTCGGCAGAGCTTGTATGCTATTGGGAAATGAGCTACCGGGTTCTCTTACACCCTTGTGTGGGTTGGTGAAAATACAAACCTAGGTCTTACAAGCGCTATCTGTTGTAATCGATTACATAGTGCTAAACCCGTCCTTAGAACTTTACAAGAAACCTAAGGACCTCCTGATCGCCTTTGGCAAATCCATACCAAACCCAACCGACCTCGACCGACCTCGTCCGCTCTTGCTACCCTTGTCTTCCCTTGCCTGAATCTTACCCCTTTTTAACCGGCCTTTACTGACCTTGCCCGTGTTTTACCAGCCTTGACCGATCTTGTCTGCCTTCGTCCGACCTTGTTTGGATTCTTACCTTGAGATAGTATGGCTAAGTGCCAACCTGAAGACCTCGTACTTCATATCGGTTCACTTGGTTGTATGTGTTTGTGAGTGATGTATGTAACTCCGTTGGTAGCATTTGAACTAGGCCTATGTGATGGCTTGAGATAAGGAATGCGTTGGATATACATAAATACCCACGGGGGTGAATGACAGGTTACCCTTGCGAAGAAGGATTGTGTTCCTAGTCAGGTCATACATTGACGGTGTCGTGGTGATATTCTATGAATAGACATGAGATGCCGGGACTGGGTGGTGAACCTTGCGAGGACCACGGTCAGTGCATAGATGGGCCCTCGTTTGGGGCGGTATGTTACATAGGGGGTGTATGACGAGTTACCCTTGCGAGGAAGGATTGTGTTCCTAATCGGGTCATACATTGATGGTGCCTATGTAACATACGACATTTGCATGGCGGAAATGGGGTTGATGATGGGGGGCCATGTCTGTTGGGAACTCCTTCTGACACCTATTGGCTGATCACCATGGGGGTTGATTCTTGTGCACGACAAAGTGACCCTGACAAGAATTCTTCAATCCTTGTGCTTTTGTAAAGGTGTAGAATGTTCCAGTTCATCATTTGGTTCAACCTTTTCTTTATCATTCAAATCATTAATTTGCAAGAATTCTTCCTTTTGACCTGCATCATCATCATACTCCAAATTCTCTTTGGAAGGATTAGATTCATCAAAAACTACATGGACAGATTCTTCAACACACAATGTTCTTTTATTAAAGATTCTATAAGTTTTACTTTGCAAAGAGTAACCAAGAAAAATTGCTTCATTAGCTTTAGAATCAAATTTGCCAAGAGAATCTTTACCATTTTTTAATACAAAACACTTGCAGCCAAATGCTCTCAAATGAGATATATTTGGTTTCCTTCCTTTGTATAGTTCATAAGGAGTTTTCTTCAAAATAGGCCTTATGAGAATTCTATTCAAAGTATAACAAACCGTACTTACAGCATCAGCCCAAAAGTGCTTAGGCAAGTTTGTTTCATTTAGAAGTGTTCTTGCACCTTCCTCAAGAGATCTGTTTTTCCTCTCCGCAACACCATTTTGTTGGGGTGTTCTTGGAGCTGAAAAATTATGACTAATTCCAAAATCTTTAAAGAATTTTTCAAAGTATTCATTTTGGAATTCTCCACCGTGATCGCTTCTAATTGAAACAATATTGCAAGCTTTTTCATTTTGAATTATCTTGGCTAACTTTCTAAATACTGTGAATACATCACTCTTAGATCTTATGAACAAAGTCCATGTGTATCTTGAGTAACCATCTACAATAACAAGACCATAGAAATTTCCTCCCAAGCTCATGGTTCTTGAAGGACCAAATAAATCCATATGAAGTAACTCAAGAGGTCTAGAAGTAGAAACAACATTTTTGCTTTGAAAATAATTCTTTGTTTGTTTCCCTCTTTGACAAGCTTCACATATTTTATCCTTCTCAAAGTTAAGCTTAGGTAAACCTATGACCAAATCCTTTTTCACAAGTTTATTCATGTGATGCATGTTTATATGACTAACTATTCTATGCCCTAACCAAGTTTCATTAGTTTTACTTACAAGGCAGCTAGTCTTATGAATGTATGCATGGTCAATGGACAAAACATAAATGTTACCCTTTCTTTTACCAACATGGATAACCTCACCATTTTGACTGTCACAAATCAAACAGCAATTGTCATTGAATGACACTTTAAATCCCTTGTCACATAATTGACTTATGCTTAGGAGAGTGTGTTTCAATCCTTCAACATATAAAACATTTCTGATTATAATTTTGAGACTGTCTCCTATGCTTCCTTCTCCAATTATCTTCCCTTTGTTATTATTGCCGTAGGTGACAAATCCTCCATCTTTTAGCATAACATTTGTAAGCATGGAAATATCACCTGTCATGTGCTTAGAGCAGCCACTATCAAGATACCATAGTGATGATTTTGCTCTTAGACACACCTGCACAATTCAAACGAAGTAACAAGGAAAGGTACCCAATTGAGGTTGGTCCATCGGGGTTAGCTCTTTTCTTTTCCTTTTTCACCCAAACACATTCTCCATTAGGCACATAATATTTTCTTGCATAGCATTTAAAAGATGTATGTCCCTTTTTCATGCAATAGTTACAAGTTACAGTTCTTGATGATCTTTCAAAGTAAGCATTTTGATTGAACTTTGATTTATAAAAGCTCCTTTGGTTCTTCTATTTTGGTGGTACAAATGTGGTTTTTCCACTAGATTTTGAACCATGTGTGTATCCCAAACCAGAAGTATCTCCAACATATTTTTGCACACTTAGCATTTCAGCCAAGTTGCATTTTCCTCTATACAGTATTCTCAAAAGATCAACCAAATAGTTATTTTCTGAAAGAAGTAACATATACTTTTCTCCTTGGCTTCTTTTGAAAGCATCAAACTCATCTTGTAACAATTTGCATTTTTCTGCCTTAGAAGAGGAAGAAGGACATATGTAACGACCGCTTTTTTCTTCGCTTTCTATTATGTATTTATTTTTATTTGCTAAAATTTTTTTTTTTCGAAAAACAGAAGGATAACATTTCAACAAAATTTGGTTGATTTTAACACGATTTAAGAAATAAAGGTTCAAATGAAAAATTTCGTCGATAAATTTAGAAATTATAACGGTTTACGCATTATTTTATGGTTCATGACTTTCATACATACCATATAGTCCATTCATTAATACATAGCCAGAGTTCCATATATAAACAGTCCATAGTACATCACAAGTACAGTTCATCCAAACGCAGACAAACATCACACAATCTTCATTCTTCTCGTACGTCATCCATATCACTGCTTTTCTGCTCACCCATATAATTTGGGGTCATCACAGGTGTCAACCACACGACACAAAAAAAGGGTCAGTCTTGATAAACAAAATTTAAATATCAACAGACCAAATAATATGCGTAAATAATCAAATCATCTTTACACACTTCATTGTCATGAAATGCAGATGCATGTTTATCTGATTATATGATGCATGACTGAGATCTCAGCAACATCTAAATAATTGTGGCCACTGTCAGATAACCCCACCCTCACCTTAGTGGAACGAACCTATCCATCCCGTTAGGGTAGCCCAGTGTCGCGTAGGAGTCTCACCCCCATCCATGTGATCATCATGGTGGTGTGGTTCCCCACTGTCTCAACTACCCCCAAGTTAAAAACACGTATGGAACTCAGTTTAGTTATCTGACATACACCTCTTTACGAGGATCGTCTCATCATCTCATCGTCTCAAATTCTACCCCACCGGGTAGGTGCACATGGAAATGCATGAATGATTCGTTTTTCATCTTGTAAATTATTATTTTATGTTCATCACAACTCCATATCACAGAGTCACAGTATTATCACAGAATCATCATCACAAAGTCATCATCACAGTCTCAACATCACAGATTATCATCACAATCTCTTCTCAACATTACAGAATTCTTAAATCAATGTCATCACATAGTTCATCTCTTAAATCACGTCCCATCATCACGAATCATCACATATATATTTTATATAGGTTATCTTCACCACTCATAAAATATTTCTAAGTCACATGAAATAAACACTATGGATGTTTGTATATTAATAGATTCTCACATGAATATGTTGTTTTACTTAAAATTACATATTTTACACCCACATACAGCGTATAAGACAGCTTCATCCACAAGTGTTATATAACTACAGCAACAACATCCATACAACATCAATTAATTACGTCAATTAACTTTCAGCTTAAATTACGTTAATAGCATACAGATTTAAACATACAGTTTTTATTTTACAGCAACTATGTAACTTTATCTACAGCAAAATTTGACTACAGAATTATCTAGATACAATTCATTTAACCTACAGTAATTATTTTAACCTACAGCAATTATTTTAATTTGACATACAGTCAAAATAAATATACAGCAACAGCATGCAATAATACAGCGACATCATGTAATGATTTAGATACAGCATTGATTAATTTCGTAAATCAACTTACAGCAAATATTTTAATTAAATTTTAATACAGAAAATCAAACCAATTATGCAACAGCCCCTAAATTATACAGCAACTATCAAATTATTCAACAGCTATATATATAAGAACGTATTAATTGAAAACCTTCATCATGATTTACTAACTTAGAGTTCTCTTAACTTAGTTTTAATCCTAGTTTATTTTAAAACATTCAACCTATTTTAATCAACTTCCTAAGCAATATTATTTGAGCAAATAGAAACTAAATTTTTAACTGAATTATGGGTTTCTCCTTTTATCCAAATACTAAATTAAATCTCATTTAACTTAAATAATTGGTAAACTTAAAATTTAAGGACTAAATTAAGGTAAGCTAATACTTAAATTTTATTTAGCAAGACTCCCCCTTACCTTAAGTGTTGAAATTGAACAAGCTTTGCTTCCTTATACCTTTTGCTTCACGTGACCTTGTTTTGAATTTAGGAATGTTTTCTTTTTGATGAAAATGATGGTTCAAGGTGGGTACAATAAGGATTTGCTGTTGGAATATAATTTAACAAAAGCAAATAAGATATGAAGAAGGCTACACGGTTTTGCTTCTTTGGGCTGATTGGAATTTTTAGTTTATGAAAGTGATAGCAAGGCACTTGGTTGGTTTCCAAAAAAAACAAAACAAAGGCAAGCAAATGGGACAATTAGTTGATGCACGGCTGGTCCTTGGCTGACCCAAAATGTGCTTCACTCATTGCCTTTTATAGCTACCTTCAATTCTTTGCTTTATTCTTATTGGTGGAGAGCTTGACTTCCTTGGCCCACATCCTCAATGATTTGCACGGCTGATTGCATGTTTTGGATGAGTGTGAATTGATTTTTTTTCCTTCTTGCATTTATTACATATTCCCTTTGTCTCTTGTCTTTATCTTTCCTTTAATAGCTTTGTCTCCAATAATTCTATTTAGCTTTCCATGTGCTTGGTCCTAATTGGTTGTTCCTTTCTCCCTTGACTTGGTTTTGACTTGGCCCCTCTATCCTTATTTCCTCTTCATCCACGTGAGTTTCCATCATTCAAGGACTGTTCTCTTTTTCCCTTCTTAACCGTAACTAGCTTTCCTTGGTTCCATTCATATTAGCTTTTTGCTTTGTTCTCGTAAATTTATTTTCACATCTAGAAGCATTATTTCTAAGATCCCAACGGTCAAAAGTTAGATATGTAAGGTAGAAGTATACCATTAAAATTTCAAGACGATCCAACGGTGAATGACTTCAGAATGAGTATTTTACTAATACGGGTTTTGGAGAAAAAATCAATATTCTTATCCTTTCTTGACCAATCTTGACTCTACAATATTCTTGAAATAATAAAATTCTATTTTCTTATTGGTTTATTTAATTCTTTTTAGCCTAAAATTATTTCCATCCTTCTCACACAATTTCTAATAATTTAGATAGCTTGAATTAATATATATTTAAATTCTAACAATCTTACTAAATAGTGAATTTTAATTTTCTAATCGTCCTAAAATATTACTTCGAATCCATATGTAATAAGTAAAAATATGGGAGTGTTACAACATATACAACCATTGGTCTTGTAACTTGAAAGAAATTTTTCATTTTCCTCTTTTAACTTACAAAGTTCACTTTGCATTTCTACAAGTTTGGTGCTATGCCATCTTAGATCTCCTTTCAGCTTATTATTTGCCTTAGCTAGCCTTTGAGCCTCATCATGCATTTCATGAAAAGCATCAACAATGTTATCATATTGAGAGCTTACCGTAGATTCAGCACTTGAGTAGTCATCATCACTCAAAGTTGAAGTGAAGCATACATTTGCTTCTTCTTCATTCTCACTGCTTGATTCAGAACTTGTTGATTCATTATCTTCCCATGCAATGTAGGCTTTCTTTGGCTTTCTTCCTCTCACCTTGTTTTTTCTTTAAGAAGATTGGACATTCAGATTTAGTGTGTTCAGACTTTCCACATTCAAAGCATGTAAAGTTGGTGCAGGTGTTGTTGTCATTCTTTTTGTTGTTGTTGTTGTTGAACTTTTTGAATATTTTGTTTTTGTTCCTTTTTATGAATTTGCTGGATTTTTTGACAATTAGATTCATGTTGTCATCTTCATCTTCCTCACTTGAATCTTCTTCTATTTCAACCTTAGATGATGCAGCTTTCAAAGCTATGCTCTTATGTTTCTTTTCTGCATCTTCAGTATTGGTTAATTGTAACATTTCAATTTCATATTCAAGTAGTTTACCAAACAATGCAGCCATGGATATCTTGGATAGATCTTTTGACTCCTTGATAGTTGTGACTTTTGGTTGCCATGGCCTTGTGAGACACTTCAAGATTTTGATATTCAATTCTTCAGTATCAAAGGTTTTCCCAATGCCAAGAAGATGATTGACAATATGTGTGAATCTTGTTTGTAGCTGAGAAATGGTTTCTGTATTATTCATCTTGAACATTTTATACTCATGAATCAAGGCATGCTTCCTTGATCTTCTAAATTCGTCTGTACCTTCATGAGTTACTTCTAGCATTTCCCACATTTCTTTAGCACTCCTACATCTCACAGTTCTAAAAAATTCATCAGAAGACAAAACAGATGTTATCATATTTTTGGCTTTAAAGTCATACTGCACAATCCTCTTTTCTGCATCTGTCATTTCATCCCATTCTTTGGGAACTAGTTTATTATCAATGTTTTCATAGGAACCAAATGGCCTTTTTTAATTGCATTCCATGCACCGGGATCATTGGATTGAATAAAGATTTGCATTCAATTTTTCCAAAAACTAAAATGCTTAGCCTCAAACATTGGTGGACAATTGAGAGAAGCTCCTTCTCTAAAGGTTATTTGAGTAGTATTCATTTTCTTTTAAAAAGAATGTGATCTTGAATATCTTTCAAGAACCAGCTCTTGATACCAATTGAAAATACTATGAATACACTGCAAATGAACCAAGAGGGGGGGTGAATTGGTTCAAACTGGAAATTTAAAACTTTCTGAAACAAATTGCGGAATTAAAAATTAGGAATGTATCACAAGTTCACCTTTATCAAAGTCAGAAATCTTTCTTCACCCAAGATCACCCTTAGTTATGAAAGCAATGACAGAAAAATGTTTTTTTGATAATAATGCTTGAGTTCACAAAGACATGTAATGAAACATACAGAAATCTAAACAGAACACAAAGCAATTATACTGGTTCACCTCTCAACCTTGGAAGCTACATCCAGTTGCTTCCAACCCACACTAGGTTAGAGTAATTACTAAATCAAAGGATCTTTTACAAGCTGTTTACAAGTGACCTCTTTATCAACACTAGACAAAGATACTGATTCTAACACCCTATTAGAATACAAAACACAAGATACTGAGAACCCTACTCAGAATCTCAAACCTAGAGAACCCTACTCTAGCAAGCTTGAAAAGAAACCAATGATATATCACAATTTCAATAGAAAAATGTTAGAACATCTAAAACGATAGGTTCAATAAACACAACCTAAGATCTTTCATATATCAATGAATGAAATGAAATGAGATTACCACACTCTTTAGGTTGTAAAGCATAATAGCTCAGAAACACAATCTTGAAAACCTTCTTTCTTTAAAACATTTTCTCTAAAAACTCAGAAATCTTGATCACACAAGATGTTGTTTGAACTCAGAGTAAAACAGTAATTTGGGCACTTATGAAAGCTCAAAAACTTTTGGGTAAGTCACTCTTTTTTTTAGTAAATTGCTCAATGTCTATTTATAAGAAAAAGACTCACCAAGCTTTATATAAAACAGAATTAACTAACAATAATCGATTAATCCGCTAGTGTAATCGATTAAATTGCCATATGTAATCGATTAAAGTACCTAGATAATCGATTAAACTGTTCATCAGCTTTCTGGAAATGGTTTCATGAACACAATAATCGATTAAATCGTTCAGTAATCAATTAAACTAGAACAACATCATAAAAAACGAATTAAGATAATCGATTACAGGAGGAGGTAATCGATTAAACCAGTGATGCATGGTTTTTCATAAAACACTATGTAATCGATTACAAGAAACCAGTAATCGATTAAACTGTTCTTCAAGGCTTTTCCAGAATAGTTTGAATGTCTTTAATCGATTAATTTGATTGTGTAATCGATTAAAGCAGTAAGATTTTCTTTTTAAAGAACTTAGCCTTTGAGAACTTCACTTTTTGTAAAACCGTTTGATTTCTTTAGGACTTAAAAACCATGTATGCATGATCATGAGAATGCACATACTAATGAAAGATCACAAGGTATTTAACTTGAACCACTTAAACAAATTTCAAATGCCTTCAAAATGATTGGGCATGTAAAAAGCTAAAACATAATCAATTCTTCAACCTTGGTTCAATTCCTCTTGTAGCTTCCTTTAAACTAAACAACTCTGTCGTGCATTGGCCATTCCCCCATGGTGATCAGCCAGAGTCACAAGGGGTTGGGTGGCTGTTTTGGGGAAGAAGAAGGTGGTTTTTCGTGCTCTTGACGCTGTTGTGCGAATTTATAACCGCTTTTACTCGCCTAGTCGAATTTTGGCTTGCATTTTGGCTCACCTGGGCTAGTTGACCCAATTTTGAAATTTTACTGTTGCTGTGAGAAATTAATATCTCATGCTTCAAAAGTTATTTCGTAAATCACAAGGGTCAAACTTTGCATGTGTGGGTTAGGAACCTACCTTTAAAATGTGAAGACAATCCAACGATTAACCAATCCAAAACTATGATTTTACCAAAACAGGTTTTGGGTCAAACTCGAAATCACTCTATTTCAACCCAACTCAAACAAACTCCACATAACTTAACATCCGCACCAAGAAATTAAACAAGAATAACTCACACAACATTTCAACTAATCTAAATTTATCAAATAATCAAATAACACAACAAATATATCAAACATCTAGTTTCAATTATCAAAATTTTAGGGCATTACATATATGACATGATTTTTGCATGTTCAAATATCATTTATGCACTAGGTGTAAGAAGTTGATATCAAGAAAGTCCTAATGGGGAGCATTAAAAGTGGGTAAGACCATTCTTAAATACTTAAGAAGAACTAAAGATTGGGCCTCTTTTATGGAGACTCAAAATTAAAAAATAAAGTAGTTGGATGATCATAAGTTGGAATTAGTAATGGAATATGTGAGTGATTGGCTCTAGTGCAAGTGGGAGATTGTTGGGGATAAATATGTATATCCCAGATCCAATCCATCATGTTATTAATTTTAGTAAAGAATTGTTCTTTATTTTAGTATCATATATATTGTTTTATTAAATTGTTAATTTGACAAGTCCTTGATTAAAATTAGAGACTTGTTATCATGATAGGGATTATGATAATGAGAAACAAATCCTTTATAATTTTAATATAAATCATTCTTGATCGTAAAATTATTGTGAATAAGGTATCGATAATCTAGATAAATCAATATATATGTAATGGTCTTTATTGGATAAAGATTAATATATCTCATTTATTAAATTGCATATATAGATGATGTACATGTAGATCTCATCATTGAACTAGATAAATTGAGAATTCCAAACAATTAATATTACCTTGATATGTCAATAGGAAGTTCTCAAGAAGAAATATAATAGTTTCTTTGACCTGAGATTATCATAGTAATTAACAAGTTATTTATTATGTTTTAAGTTTGCACACCTAATGTCTTAGGGCACTAGTTGAATAAATGTTGGATATGATTAATTACTTCTAGAATTAATGATTAATCAAGAAGAAATTCATCAACTTTAGGTAATGAGTTTGAGTTTTATGATAGAATTAAGACCTTGGACAGGACAATTGAATGAAAGAAGAAAAGAGTTTCTTAAGTCATTTATTGATTAAATGAGCTAGCTTATTAGAGTTTGACAATAATATTATACTCTAGAATTAACCTTTAGTTGTAAATGATGGACGAAAATATTACATTATTCTTCTATTAGTTCTTAAAGATAAAATATGTTACTTCATGCTATCTGTATGTTAAGGAGTATTGCTAGACACCTTGATTAGTAAATTAATTATGATTAATTTACTATCGGTTTAGTATTGAACCAACATGGTCAAACAAAAATGAGTGTTCCAATCTTTGCAAAAGAAAAATAATTTATTTGATAATTAAATTAGAGAATTTAATTTAATAAATAAATATTTTAGTGAAATATTATTATATTCTTTACTAGTACCAAGAATGTAATTAATATAAAAAAGAGTATTATTCTATAAATGTAGAAGTTTTCCATATAATAAGAACAATATTTTATTGTTACATATCAAGATATGATCATGTGATTAGTTATCCTAATTAGTCATGTGATTAATTATGAATTATCTTTGTCCTATATTAGGAAGCTTCTTAAAATAAAAGATATGAGATAGTTTTTATTTTCATAAGGATAGAAAGATATGAAATTATTTTAAATTAAATCTTTTCTTTTTTCTCTTTGAAAAAATGTCATAATTCATATCTCTTCAACATTATAAATAAAAGCATCTACCTGAGACAAAGTGTACTAGACACAAACTAAAAAATTTCAAGCCTAGTTTTAGACTTGCAAGTAGAAAGAATGTTTACTCCTTAGAATTTCACTCATTAAAAAGTTGATAGTAGAGATTGGTGTCAATGTTGATACACGTAAGGTCTTCACATTATTGAAGAATTTTTTTTGTTGCTTCAAGAACGTACATTCAGGGGCACAAACCTATTTTTCTCTATTTACATTTGTTGTATATTGTTAAATGTAAAATAGATCATAATTTTTCACTGCAAGTATTGAGAACACTTCTATGTAACTATCAATTGGACCTGTGTAAATTCCTCTCTCTACACTATTTTGTTTGATATCTCAATATTAGATTTTATGCATGTTGTAGTTGTGATACATTGATCTTTTAAAAAAATGAGGTTAAGTGGCATTGATCATTCTCTAATTCATCGCACAACGACAATTTATTGAGCAATCCTGGACCTTTAGGTTTGGTGGGCTTATTCATGACTCACAAGGGACCTAGCTTGCATGTTTTTCGGGATATTGTGGCCATACTACCAATGTTAGTGCGAAACTTCAAGCTATTCACAAGGGCTTGGAGTTGGCTTGGAACATGGTTCACCCTAATGTGGAATGCAAGTCAAACTCACTGGTGGCATCGCATCTTGTTGAGAAGGACGATACTACGTGTTCTTGATGGCGACCATTATTAACCTCATTTGATCCTTTAAGCGAAAACCATGGAAGCTCTCTTTTCACCATGTCAATTGAAAGGGGAACAAGTGTGCGGATGTGCTAGCTCGCACTAAATCATCTTCTAGGGATGCTCTTGTCACTTGGGACTCATCTCCTAGTAGTTTACTTAACTCCTTAATCCTTGCTGATGCCATGAGAATCTCTTTTCCTAGGCCTTAGTCTTTTGCTATAGTTTTCCCATTGATAAAAAAAATCTCTTGTGAGTCAAAAATAAATTAAACTGATTAAATAAATAGAAAATTTAATTAGTAATTTAGAAAAAAATAGAAGTAAAAAAATAAATAAATGAGACGCACTACACTAGTGTGTTCGTCCCGTGCCCTTGATTCATTGTAATTTGTAACACTCTCGTTTTTTTTTTCTCATTATTTTTTTCATTAATCCATTCTCATTTTCCACAAAAACCAAACTACAACGACCATTTCATTATAAGCCATTTTCCGCAGAACCAAACACGACCTAAGTCTTCTCCATGATTCCCCTCAAAACTCATCCACATTCTCCCTTCATCTTCTTCTCCGTTTCCAAAACCAACCCACTTCACTTCTCTCTGCACCCCCACTCTCTCTCTCTTCTCTCACTCAAACAACCCCTACCCTCTCTCTCTTCCAATCTTCTCAGGGTTTCAAATGTTGGAGTTTCAGTTTGCAGAACCGAACACAATGAAGAAGAAGACAAGGGGGTTTCATTGGAGCTTCACGACTTGTCTCCAAATGGGGAAGTGTATCAGAAAACGCTGCAATTGGTTGAGTGTTCGATGTTCTCTGCCCTCACCGGCTTGGTCTATTTCTTGAGCAATTCCCTTGCCATTGAGGTTTGTTAATGTGGATTAAAAAATGGGTCTTTGCTTGTTTATGGAGTTTTGTTGAGAAAGGAGAGTAATGGGTCTGTGTTTTTTTTTTTGGTTGGAAATTGGTTGGTTCTAACAAAAATTGAATCTTTGTTTGTATATAAAGTTTGGCTTAGAGAATATAGTAATGGGTCTTATTATTTATTTATTTGGGGGGTGAAATTTGCTTAATGCTAACAAAAACTCTTCTAGTCTCTTTGTGCTGGTTGAAAAGTTTCAATTCATGTTTTGGATGTTTATTGATTTTTTTTTTATCTCACTGTTTGTTTTTTTTGTTTCTGATTGCAGAATTACTTCAGTTGTTTCTTCTCATTGCCTATAGTTATATCCTCAATGAGATGGGGTGTTGATGCTGGAAGGAAAACTCTGGTTAGACTTGCTAGTTTCTTCCCAAAAGGCTATAGATAATTCTTCAAGAGTTTAATTTATGTGTATAATGTTTTTGTGCTACATCCAATAAGAATTTACCTTATTTTCGCATCGTGTTAATGAATAGAATGACATGGTAAGGTGATCAAATCTTATTGGTTGTCTGTGTAAAAATATCTTAAACAGACAGTGTATATCTGTGTATGTAACTTAAACTCATTTTTGGAGTATTCTTGAGTTGTTATTGACTCATTGAGTTATCAGATTTTTATTAATGTTGCATTTAATTTTTGTTGTAGGTGGCAACGACTATACTTTTGCTTGTCTTGTCTGGTCCAGTCAAAGCTCTAACTTATCTGGTGAGCTTGTTTTTAACTTTATCAACATACGGAGCAATGCAATAGGACTCTGGACTCTGCCTTTGTGTTTTCCTTTCTGTTGCCTAGTGTTTTGTTTACAAAATAATGGAAGTGTAGTTTTGTGAGCCAAAAGGTCCTTATATGAGAATTGAGTATTTTTATATTTTAGGATGAGAAAAATTGTTTACAAATTAGTTGTAGGATACATATCAAATTTGTATTCTTGTTAACGTGGTGTTAACTTGTGTATGTACCAACATAAAGTGTATTCAGAGCTGAACATTTTACCTGGGGTATATTTTTCTCCTTCTAGCGATGGTAATAGTCAACGAAGATGTTTGCTATAGCCCATACCATAGCAACATGCCAGCTTTTTTGCATGTGAACTAAAAACCTTTATACCATAGGCCATTTTTTGTAAAAACTGCAGGGATGATCATTGAGAAATTTAATCTTGTTAGAACTTGGAACAAAGATTTTCCTCCCTTCATTTTCCCTTTCACATATATTTTCTGCTGGTTTATCTATAGTTTGCATACTGTGGTGTAACTGAATATAATGACATGATTTGTGATATTTCTTTCTTGCAGCTTAAGCATGGTATAGTCGGTTTCACAATGGGTACTTTGTGGAGGTAAGTCATGCTCAAATTTTATTTTCTTATAAACTTCACATATAGTTAAACTTTGTAATGAATTTCATTGAATTGAGGTTACTAATCTAGTTGTATAATGCTGTGGATCATTGCTCATGATAGGTTTTTTTACTAGTTAATATGAATTAGCTTCACCTCACTTTTACATGAAATTCTTAAATTTGAATTTTCTAGCATAAGAGTAGGCATGATTAACAAGTGATGTTGTTTTAAGTTAGGCAAGCACTGCAATTTATATTTTTCTTTATATGTTGCTTTGTTAATGCAGATGTTGTCTGATTTTTTATATTATCCTTTCTATATTATGTGGCAAGATGATAGCACTGAATCAATTATAGAAGAAAAATAGACGGCTGTGTTGGATATATCTCCTGCTTATCAGTATTAGTGGATAGATCTAGTTAAGCCTTAAGTGTAGAAATTTAGCAGAGCACTTGCTCATGAAACTCTCCCTAGAACATCACAAACACGACAATCACTCTTATTTCTGGTAGCATTCATATTTTTCCAATCACAAACACAACCTCAAATCAATTCATTAATGGCCGGTTAGAGAAAGCAAGAAATGCAGAGAAACATTGCTAAAATTGATAGAAGAAACTTTCATTGAATAGATGGGTCTAATTTCAAAAAAATTCAAGAGTTCACTTATCCTAAACTAGGAATTTATCAAGACATAAAGATCCAGAAAATCAGAAAAGTAGATGTAATGGCTGGATTGAAGCTCTGAAATTCTTCTCCAAGGTCAGATCTTCATATATGGAAAAAAGAATGTCAAATTTCGCACAAGATCTCTTAACCCCCTTTTCCCTGTCAAATAGGGCTAGGATATTGATCCCAGCACTCCATGCCATGCTGCAAATTTTCCTTGACAGCGCATAGTGCTGAATACCGAATCTGCTTTGGAATACAGCTTCAATGTTGCAGTGGTGCTCTTTGCACTGACATCAGGGTTGCTTTCTGTCTATTTAATGCTTAGGGCAGTGTTTCACTAGGTTCCAGTGCTTATAGCACTGGGAGAACTTGGTCTCTCTATCAGTCAGCACTTTTCCAAGGTTTGTCATCTTTAGCGCTTGAACAATTAATGTTCTCTGTCAGCCAGCACTTTGACCAGTGCTTCTCCTATATTTCCAGCGCTTAGTGCTGGTGCCTGTATTTCTGGATAGCTTCTAGGTGTGCTTAAAGCGCTAAAGTTAAATTTTTCCAATGCTTGCTTGCGGTTAAAATTTGGCATTTCATTGGATCTATGAATTTAATGAATTTTCTATCTTTTTATTATAAATTTTCCATTGTTATGGTATCTTATTTATCTGGGTGGTTATTTTCTTCAATTTTTGTCAAAGTCATTTACATAAATTTAAGAAATATGAATTTATTTGGGCCTATCACAAGACTGGAATAACTTCTTATACGGATGACAAGTAAAAGTTGTTAATCCCTTTTTTGTTGTTGAAATAAGCTAAATAATGTGTCTTCTTTTTACATCTTGTCAGGTCGGGAGCAAGTTGGAATCTGTCAATTTTCTTGTGCACAATTGTAATGTTTGTTACCTTTTGCACCTATTTTAAAGTTGTTTTATCTGGTTCTTTTAATCATTTTTTACCCATACCTTATAATAAAATCTTAATAATGTGTGCAGGTACGTGCACTGGGTGCTGTTGGATTTGTCTTGATTTCATCTCTCTTGATAAGGGAAAACATACTAGCTTTGGTAATCAATTCTAAAAATTCTCTCCTAATCTTTTTATCATCTTATACCACAATCACTTCTGACTTAAATTTTTCTCTTCCCCTTGTTTTGTGGAAAATGTGGCTTGTAGATCACCATTAACATTCATGCTTCTCTCACATTTGTCCTTACTGCTTCTGGTGTTACTTCCATTCCTTCAATGAACGTGATATATACTCTATTTGGCATTTTGGTATGTTACTATTCCAGTGTCTTGCATTGAATTGGGTCTTGGGTCGTTAAAACACTGATGTGGTTTTGCTTTCAGGTTTTGATCAATAGTGGATGTTTCATGTTCTTGCTCCACCTGTTGTATTCTGTTTTCCTTACTAGAATGGGGATGAAGTCTTCACTAAGATTGCCAAGATGGCTGGAGAGGGCCATCTGATGCCATATTATTCAAGGTGTTACAAATTTTTTCACTAAGAAAAGCATTCATGGATAAATTGGCTGAGGTTGTATATAAGTAGTATTTACAATGGCATTACCATTCATTACACTACAGATATAATATGTTAGGAACTGGATTAGATGGTAGAGAATGGAAAATAGCGTTACACTTAAGAATATTCAAGAGACCTAGTTCTCATCTAAAGAGTTCTCAAATTCAAAGACAACTTCCTCTCAACCCCTCTTATTTGTGTAGGTAACTCAAATATAGTTCGAGACTTTATATAATAATAATTGATTCGTTGAACATAGATTATGAATCAAATGAGTTGGATTCCAGTAATGCATTACCATTCAACACACTACAGATATAAAATGTTAGGAACTGGATTAGATTGTGGACAATGGAAAATAGCATTACACTCTAAGAATATTCACGAGACCTAGTTCCCCTAAAGAGTTCCCAAATTCAAAGACAACTTCCTCTCAACCCCTCTTATTTGTAGGTAATTCAAACATAGTTCAAGGCTTTATATAATAATAATTAATTTGTTAAATTTAGTTCATGAATCGAGATAAATTGAGCTATGTATAATTTGATATGAAGATTCTTTTTCAGTTCGAGTCGATTTAAGTTTGTGAATGATTTGATTTAAAATTATAATTATTTTATATTTATTTATTTTATACAAAAATAAAAATAACATGGAATTTAAAAACAAGAATTATATGAACTCAATAATACAAAATATGTTATTTAATACATA
>QARZ01000300.1:9769-81855 GCA_013407115.1 Glycine latifolia | reverse complement strand
TGGGTGGGTGGGTGGGGGGTTGGCGCTAACACTGATTTTGTTGGTGGCGGGATGTAGGGTGGAGGGGCTGCGAGGGGTGGTGGGGTGAGAAGGGGAGGGGCTGCAACCAGATTTTCTTTTTGTGGGGGAGAGGGGCCTTGAATGAATGAACGAAGGTTTCTAAGGGGGTGGGGGAGCAGTTGCAATTTGCAAGGACCGAGGAGGCGGGGAGTTATTATTGGGGGTGGGGAGTTGTTGCAGTGCTGCTTTGATTTGAGTTCCGAGAATATGAAATTATTTTTAAAATTTATTTTTCTTTTTTTAACCAAGTTTTGAGTTTTAATTTAAGTTATTATATTTTTAAATCTTGAACTTTGTTATTTGTGAATAAGTGGTGTATGTAAATGTAAGTTTTTCTTTCTGTTTTAAGCATATAAAACATGTTTTCAAAATACTCATCAATTGTTAATAATATTAATATAGAATAAAAGCTAATTGAGTATAAATATGAGTTATTGGATGAGAATTAACATTCTATAATTTTTTATTGATAATTTTGTTTCTTGAAATTATTTTATTTAGCTTATGTTTGTGATATTTGTTACTTGTTTGTTTGAACTTAGATAATGATATTTTTTTTAATATTTTAGTATCTAATTATCTCTGTTATGAAATAATATTAATTTGTGATTATTTTTTAAATATTTTAAGACATTGTCATGTGAGTCAATCAGTGACACACCAATTCGACCATTGATCAGGTCATACGGGTCAATCAATGACTCACCGGTTCGACCATTGACCGGGTCATGCGGGTCAATCAGTGACCCACTGATTCGACCACTGACCCAGTGACCCAGTACCCTGACCGGGTCAGTCACCGATTCGATTTTTAAAACACTGATTAAAAGTCGCCATAATCTTTTTTTATTGAAATTATGTGCGGTCATATGCAACTATGCGCTGCATAGCTGCTATAATGCTACCATAACTTACAGAGCTAAATATACTCATTGTTGTGCTTTACGAAGAAACAAAAGAAAACAGAAATAAATAGCAAAGCTTCTTTGGGGCGAATGCTGGGGGAGGATCCGTTCAAAGCATCCATAGTTTATGTTATCTGCCATGCTTGTGATTTTAATTTGTAACCATAGTTTGTTATGCTCATTCAGTGTGTATCTTAACCATGATTAAGAGCAGGCCTTGGGAGAAATTCAGGTACTTATTTATGTCATTCAAAATTCTTATAAATTGGAGAAGTTTTCTGTCACCTTGTGAAAAACTTTAGAACACATAGCCCTTCTTGACTTTTTAAAGTAAACTTCAAGTCATGAAGCCTTCCAGAACTATTGAAGAGATCATGAATTCTTGGCCATACTAAATAAGAGTACATCATTCGAAACATGCACAGAAAACCATTGACCAAAAACAAAACTCCACCTTTTTGCTCAATAAAGATTGCTACTTTCTTCACATGCAAGACAAACAATTGTAATGTTTGTTACCTTTCGCCTCGAACATCTTAATTATAGCCGTGATTGTTCTTGCTGGATTTTCACAAACTTAGGAAGTTTTAGTAATGTTTGCAGGTACCATCAATGAGTGCCGTTGGCTTTGCCTTGATTTCATCTTTCTTGACAAGGGACAATATACTTGCTTTCATAATCAATTATGTCATTCTCTCCTTTTTTCTTTTTTTATCATCTTATACCACAACTTTGTTTTGAGAATTTGGTATTTGATCTAGTTTATTAGCGTGTGTAACCAATCTCATCCAGTGGGATAAGGTCATCGTAGTTGGAATGGTCTGTTTCCACTGATATTGAGCCATATTTTTTAATGTCTACACAGATCCAGTCGTTGTTAGATATAATGTGAATAGATACTTCACATTTGGACTTTTAATTGAATAATTTAGTTAGCATGTATCATTTAAGACAAAAGAAACATAGAAATAGGATATAACTCATAAGTATTAGTATCTTAGTTTGCCAACTAGTGTCACAAAAATAATCTGGTTAACATGTCTAATTAATATTTTTTTTTTAGGTAGAACCATGTCTAACACTCTTCAATTGGCTTAGACACTGCAAGAATTACAGTCTGAGAGTTTAAATTGTACAACATAAACCAAAGAGTTGCATAAAAATTAATTCACAGCCGCAAAACCAAACATAAGGAATCAATTTGTTCAATTCCAACCAACTATCTGAACACCATGACTTCTAGAAATACCAATTTATTTCCACAAAACAAAAGAAGATCAATCACTAACTGACATTAATGTCTAATCTAGTCATAACACATTCAAATAATCAGTTCCCCATGTATATAATCTTTTATGTCTCTCCAAATAAAAAATAACGTCTCAGCCAACAAGAAAGAGTATTTCTATTTAAAAGAGAGACAAAACTTCATAATGTCATCATTTTTAAATTAGACAGAAAGGAAATAATCCTTCTAATACTATCTAAGTCTCCATAACAAAAATTAGAAAGGAAGTAATGTTGGTGCCCATGGCAATGGCATTTCTATGCTCACAGAACTCCTAGAGCTCTTTGTGTCCATGTCATAGTAGATTCCTCTAAGATGTATACGAAGATAAAATGGCAAAAGTAGAATCTCACCTGTGGAGACTCTGCAAAGTGGAAAAGCAAGAGGAGGGAAGACAACCGTTTTTTGTTCCCATAGATGAGCCTGGTAGTCCCTCAAAATCCACAACTTCAAATCTTGGCGACTGTATCCAACCAAACACAAACAACCATCAATTTCAATGAGATCCTGCAACTTCCAAACATTTCTCTCTCTATAGGAATATCCTGAGGAGTAGGCATGACCCTGAACTGTTCAGTCCCCACATCGAATACAAGACCAGTTGAACACGTCCAATAAGAAAACACTGACTTGAGAAGAAAACAAAACGCTGCTTTTGGGGTGGAAACAGAGCAAACCGTTGACGCACTGCAAACGTGCTTCGTCGAAGTTAGGTTTAGGGAGGGTAAAGAGGAGTGAGGCACGTGGGGGTGTTGTGATGGTGTTATTGTCGGAGTGAGAGGGTGTCGAGAAAACGTGGAGTTTTGAGGTTGCAATAACTAAGCCTGAAGCTTGTAGGAAGTGGTGGGTTGGTTTATTAGCGAGTGAGCGAAGATGAAGCAATTAAAGGTGGCGAATGAAAGAGTTCCATGACTTGTACACGCACCTGAAGCGAAGCAGGGACTTTAATGGGAGCCATGGGAGGATGTTCTAAAACACGATCTCATTTTGGATTGTCTCCATCTACGTTCACTCAGCTCAGAAAAAATTTGTTCCACACACTACACACACAGTGGAGGAAGAGAAGAAGAGACTTTGCAGTTCTTCATTTCAACTATTAAATTTCATTCGGTCATTCATTTGCAAAGTAAGTTATGTGCCTCCTATTGCCTTTTATAGGCATTACATACAAGGACTTAGGTAGTGCTTGATTTTATTACAGTGGGGTGTATTTGAGATGAAAGTTTTAAAAAAATTGATGTGGGTCTCACAGCTCTATATTATATTTTAATTCAAATATTTCACCTCTTTTCATTTCAATTCACTTTATACCTCTTTTATTTGTTTAAACTAAACAGTCCCTTAATATCTAACCAATAACTTACTTAGGGAAGCTTGCACCACAAGCTTCATTAAGCTTGTCTTAGGTTCCTTTAGTATGTACTACAAGCTTCATTTCAATTTGCATTTCCCTTGCATTTACCTTGTAATTTCGTGGGCTATATATGGCTGCCCAAAACTGATTGTAAAAAACTTTTGGTTCATTAATACAAATCTGAAATTTGTGTGAAAGTTTCTCTCTTGTTCTTGTGCAAGAACTTCTTGAGTCTTATTAATGGCTTCTCAATGCTATTGTGGTGATTCTTGGTCATTAGAAGTCTGAAGGGGTTTTAGATTTCATTTCTTTATCCAGGGTTGTTAAAGGTGATCACTTGTAAGCTTGTAAAGAGCAGATTTTGATTTAGTGAAACTCTAACTAAGGTTTGGTTAGAAGAAATTGAATGTAGCTTTTTTTTAGGAGTGAACCAATATAGCTTTGGTGTTCTCTTGATTCTTATCTTGCTATCTTAATCTTGCTTATCTTGTGGTTAATTTCTTTCAAGATCAACTAAAATATTTTCTGCAATTGTTTGAAGTAAAGGCTAAGCTTGTTATACAATCTTAATTTCGCTACTAGTTTTCAAAGAATTTCTTAAAGTCTCTATTTTAACCAATTCACCCCTCTCTTGGTTAATTGTGTGTGTTCATTGTGTTTTCACGAGGGGGTTTCCATGTTTGATGAGTATCAAAATGAGACATTCGAGTTGCGTGCAATGCTATTTTGTACCATTAATGGCTTTCCATCATACGAGAACTTAAGTGGATACAATGTTAAAGGTCATCATGCATGCCCTATCTGTGAAGAAGACATTAGCTATGTACAACTGAAACATGAAAAAAAAAGTTTACACTTGACATCGACGTTTTCTGAAACCTTATCACCCCTACCAGCAATTGAAAAAAACTTTTAATGGAAGTCAAAAGCATGAAAGTTCACCGATACCATTAACTGGTCAGTAGGTTCTTGAGCAGGTTGAGGACATCCAAACTACATTTGGAAAGATCCAAAAGAACCTAACAAGTAAAACTTACATATGGAAGAAGAGGTCCATATTCTTTGATCTTCCATACTGGTTCAATTTAGATGTTAGACATTGTATCAATGTTATGCATATGGAGAAAAATGTGTGTGACAGATGTCGATCTCTTAACATTCAAGGAAAGACAAAGGATGGTTTGAAAACTCATCAAGATCTAGCTGAGATAGGTATACGTGACTAGTTACATCCAAGGTTTGATGGCAAGAAAATATACTTGCCTCCAGCATGTCACACTTTGTCAAGAAAGGAGAAGAAAAGTTTTTGTCAATGTTTGTGTCATGCAAAGTGCCATAGGGATACTCTTCAAATATTAAAGGCCTTGTGTAGCTAAAAGATCTTGAATTAATTGGGTTAAAGTCTCATGATTGCCACATCTTAATGCAACAACTATTAGCCATGGTGATTTGAGACCTTTTGCCTAACAAAGTGTGGCATGCCATAACTCGCCTATGCTTTTTCTTCAATGCCATTTGTGGCAAAGTCATTGACCCTGTAAAGTTAGATGACTTGGAAGACAAGACTACTATTATGTTGTGTCAGTTGGAGAAGTATTTTTCTCCTTCATTTTTTGACATCATGGTTCACTTAATTTTTCATTTGGTCAGGGAAATTAAATTGTGTGGTCGCGTTTATTTACGATGGACCCGATTGAGTGATACATGAAGATCTTAAAAGGGTATACAAAGAATCTACACCATCATGAAGCATCCATTATCAAAAGGTACATTACAGAAGAAGCTATTGAATTTTGTTCAGAGTACATTGAAAAGGCAAAGCTTGTTGGGCCTGAGTCTCGGCATGATGAGAGAGTGGGAGGTAAGGGTTCATGAGGGTTGCATGTTATAAATCTCGATTTAGATGAATTGCAATAGACTCATTTGTATATACTAAATAATAGTAATGAAGTCCTACCATACATAGTTCGTCAAAAAGCCTTAATCAAGGAAAGTAACCCAAAAATGACCAAGAATAGGGTGTTGAAAGAGCATAACAAGACTTTCCTAAATTGGTTTAAAGATACAATCTTTGGTGACGATAATGCCTCTAAAAAGTTAAGGAAGTTAGTAGATAGGCCTAAAATAAATGTTAGAAGTAGGTAGGGATATGATATCAACAAGTATTCATTCTACACCAAGGAACAAGATGATAAGAGTAGGTTAGTCTTAGGGCTGAATCCCAACACTTTGCTACTGTACATGACCACAATCCCCATCTGGCATCCATGCCTTACTTTGGAGTCATTGATGAAATCTGGAAGCTTAATTATGTTAAATTCATTGTGTATTTTTTTCAAGTGTAAGTGGGTTGATAGCAATGTCGGTGTTAAGAAGGTAGCTTATCATAATGAGCCTTTCATCATGACAGAACAAGCTAAACAAGTGTTTTATGTTCAAGATCCCTGTGATGAAAGATGGTCCACGGTTCTACATGGAAAAACCATTGGTATTAATCTTGAAGATGATGATTTAACTCTTGATATTGGTCTCACTCGTTTCTTGACACAAATGCCTAACGTTAACTGAGAAGAAGTTGATGATGTCCATGCAAATCGTAATTGTAACATCCTCAAAATTATATTTTGAATTTGTAATTATAATTGAATTGTGGAAGTGTGATAATACTTGGATATTTTTGGTTAACGTGGAAATTAGAAAAATACCCTTGGATATTTTGGAAATGACAAAAATACACCTAAGATGAATGGTAAAATTACCAAAATGCCCTTAGGCCAGAAATGCCCAAATATCTTTAGAAATTTTGTAGAAACCAGATGAAATTATAAAATACACTTAGCTGACTAAGTATCAAAATATTTTTGTGACAAAAAACCTCAGAATAAAATTTCTAGGAATTTTATACGATAGTAACTTCGAAATGTTATTCAGAAAGATTGAGGTGGCAGAAAAATATGGAAAAATGATAAATAGAATCTATGAAATTTTCTTTTAATTGTAGGATGTATAGACCTATTTAATAAAATAGTTTAGTAATTTTGATGGTCAGAAATAGTATGGACCAATCAAAATTTAGATAAAAGTAGTCTAGTGTGTAAGGTTTATACAATGCTCTGTATAGACTACTTGTGATTAATTTAAACTATCATTGAGATAAATTCTTAGGAATATCTAGAGTTCTATTATTCACAAATTATCTTTAGATAAAAGAATTCACATTAAATTTGACTTCTTTTTAAGAAAATGTCATGTGTAAAGCCTTATTTGAAACTAGATTTTTCTTCATCATCAAAAATGACAACATGTAGCATGAAAGGAAGAAAAATTGGTATTCCTCCCCTTTAGATTGATGAATCACGTGAATTATAGTGTAGAAAGGAGAAGAAAGTTCTTGAATAGCCACTTGGAAAGGCAAGCCATAGGATAAATACAAGTGGAAGACACTTGTATGGCATGGATTCAAGTAACATGAAAATGAAGCAAGGATTTTTCTCCATTTGTCTAGCCACCACATGAACAAAGGAGAAGCTAGGAGAAAATTCATGAATTTGGACACATGTTGGGACACTTGTTAAGGCATGCCAAGTGGGTGGACACTTGGAAAGGCAACCATTATGACATAGCAAAGTGTTAGGACACTTGTATGGTATATAATTCACTTGGAAGATTTTTAAGAAAAGTCATCATGAACTTAGTTAGATTTCAATGGAAGGAGAAGTAATTAAGTTAGGCTTGAACTAAATGAAGATAATTTAGTTAGATTAGCACCAAATGAAGGTCATTAAGTTAGGAAGGGCAAAAATGTCCTTGAATATTAAAATATTTTCTAAACACTATATAAAGGAAGGGGGGGGGGGAACCTTAAGTGCAAGCCATTCTCAAGACACTTCCTCTACCTCAATTTCGTGAATCTCTCCCCCCTCACACCACCTTCATTTCATCTTTCCCTTTTAAAGCTTAAATCAAATGAGAAAAGAAAACCCATCACCTTGAAAGAATTTTCGTGAAAACCTAGCAACCTTAGGAAGAGTTCTTGACAAGCTTAGTAGAAGGATATCAAGGCTTCATCTCTAAGAGGATTTACCAAGGAAGGAAGGAAGGAAGGAAGCCAATTATCCATTCAATTTCAAGACTCAAACTCACTTGAGGTAGGCTAAGCTTAAATCTCTAGTTAAGCAATAGTTTGGATTAATTTATATGCTTTAGTCGGCTGAATTATGGTTATTATTTAGGCTTAAATTTTGTGATTTTGTGATTTTTGAAGGTTATTCTTTAATGAAAATATGTTGATATAAGCCATAGGATAGGTGATGATTTATAAGTATAAATATTAGTGATGAATGGAAACCCATTTGATGATCTTGGAAGGTAATTTTGACGATAGTTGGGCCGTTTGTTTATATTTTTATTATGGGAATGTTTTGAATTAATTTTTAGAAGTAGAGGATGAATGGTATGTAGATAAATGGCTCAAATACTAAAGATTCAATTTTGAGGATTAAGTAGTGAGGTGGTAGGTGAAAGGAGAATTAACATGCATATTAGGCTTTAATCTTTTCCTGTGAAGGTATTAAAGGGATTAGAAATTATTTATATTGTGGATTCTTAGTTAGATTACTAACATGATTTTTTGTAGTTTAAGGATATTCAATGGTCATGCCTAAGTTGGTAATGATCTTACTTGAATAACGTATGGTGGTTTAACCATACTTATGGTACGTATGATGTTATGATAAAAATATTTTTCCATAAGATAATATGTATTTTGCTTATGGATTTGATTTTATTATGGATGGATATTGATGTGATAATAGGTGGATTCCTGTTTCCAAGTCCAGTACGAGGCTTTGGGAAACAGAATCTGATGCTACATACAGTACGATATGTAGTACCCAGGTGCAAGATACATGGCAAGAATTCATGCATGTTTGCGTAAGACGATCGCGACGTCTACATCCAGTACGAGGTGTAGCCACATACAGTACGATATGTGGAGGCCATTTGCACCCTGGGATAGTTCATTTCATGCATTCATATAGTTTGCATATTTATTTTATGAATTTGTTGGAATATATTAATGATTTACTAACTTAATAATGAGTTCGGGATTTAACTTTGCCTACTGAGAGAAATTTTATTTCTCACAAAGATTTATTTCATGTTTTTCTTAGATGGCAATGATGGTCAGGTACCGTGATGCTTTGAAGTAGTGATGATAAATAAAGAAGCTATGTACTAGGCTGGAGTATGAAAAATTATTGTACCTGTATGATATAGACTTTTGAATCAGAGACAATGGCTATGTATAATATATTAAGTCTATATTTGTACGTTTTATGTTTTAGAATCTTTACTAATATACGCTTCTTAGAAACTTATCTTTAAATAATAATAAAAATTAATAAAAATGAAGTAGAAAATTAGGTCGTTACAGTAATGATGATGATGAAGAAGAATTAGTTAACATCATTTATTGTAATATCTTTTATATTTACTTGTTTCCACATTTACAATTTCATAACTTACTATACTTTTGAGTTAACTTTAATTGATGTTGTTTTTTAACAGGAACATGACTACACCACCGAGGTGTCCACAAAAAGAAATTAAGGACATATTTGGGGATCATCACTCGGTACAAGGTGGATGTTACAATTGGTAACTGGAAAGAAGTTCATGCAAATTAGAACGATTTGATTTGGAAGGACATTCAGGTACTTGAATTAAATGTTGAATGTTATTGTAATTAGTTGTACTAAAAATCATAAAATGTTATATTTTTTGTATCGCATTTGATATACTAGAAGCGTCCAGCCAAAGGATGAAGAAGAAAATCCTTCAAACGATAGGAGAGCGATGAAGACAGTTTAAGTAAGATTTGACCTCCAAATGGGCTCTGGCAAAAGGCAACGAGGAGGAGGATGACATTGTATGTGAGAAGTACAATATCAGCAAAGAAAATGGAACTAATTTTATCAGAGTCGTAGAGACCCTTCATGGAAGGTTAGTTGACATCAAATGTTTATGAATAAAATAGTTAACTTAAATAGTTTTGCTTCATATCAACACCAGATTTTAGTAAAAACCGATGTTGAATTATGCATATCAACAATGGTTTTTAGTAAAAACCGATGTTGATATATGCATATTTTACATTTTTTTTCATTTATTTTTAATTAGGTGACATCGGTTTTTCTTAAAAACCAATGTTGTATAATTAGGTTAACATCGATTTTTGAAAATCAATAATACTATTAACATCGATGGTTTTAACATCAGTTAAAAATCGATATTGGAAGCCTAAAAGCATCAGTTTCAACATCAGTTAACATCGATGGTTCCAACATCGATGGCAAGTAGAATGAAGTGGATTAGATTAGAATGCAATGAAGCTATCATTATCTTGTTTGGATATTTTATGGCGCAATGGGTAATAGAAAATTGTTCCATTACATATCTCCTAAATTCAAGGGAAAGAGAAAGAAAAAGAGGGATATTGGATGGAAGAAGATGGAATTCATCATATCCAATCCCAATCCTATTTCAAACAATCCAAATAAAGGAATCTAGTATCAATACATTTTGTTTTGCTCCATTCCAAATAATAAAAATGCATTCTCATCAATTTCATAATTTAATTACATTTTTTCCAAAATTTTAAAATTTATGAATCAGGTGGAGTTTCTCTTTCTCTTTCCCATTTCTCATTTGAATCAAATGTGAAAGAGTAATTTACTCTCCTACCTATTTCTCTCTTTCTAATTTCCTCTTTGTTATATATTCACCTAAACCAAAGTGGTTTATTTTACTGGAAAATCTGTATTTTTTGTTTATAAGTTTTTAAAATGGAAATTGTATCAATTTTTTAATTTTTAAATAAAGATCAATAGGACTTTATTGATGTATTATTTTCCAATATATGAAGACAAATCATAATGTAAGTTATAACAAAATCTCAGAAGTTTAATTTTATTGTTACATTATATTTATAATGAAGGTGGTGGAAAGGGACGGGACTAGCCTTAAAGTTACGCTTCAGCTGAGATAGGCTAATAGAATGCTTCTTTTGGATGGTTGGAATGGTCTTCAAGCCTTAATTCAATGATCTTTGCAAAGGTTTAACAAAAGTATTAATTACTACAATTGATGGCGTTTATGATGTGTATGGCCTCTTGGATGAATTAGAAATTTTTATAGCAACAATAGAAAGGTAATTTGATTTGTTTGTGCTTTAATTCCCTTGTAAATTGTATTATATATATTATTCATCATATTGTCGACAATAATGAAATAACAATAGAGTGTTGAAATTATTAATTAATGCATGCACTGTCAATGAAGATATGCTTTTTAGCACTCTACAACACTATCAATGAATTTGCTTATGATGCACTTAAAGAGCAAGGACAATATATTCTTCCCTTCCTCACCAAAGTAGTATGTTCAAATCCACGTCTCACAAATTATATAGATATTAATTTCATCAATTAAACATTTAGCACCATATTGACTTTATTTTTTTTCAGTTGAATTTATAGTGGTCTAATATGTTGAATGCATTCCTACAAGAAGCTAAGTGGTCCTAGGACAATATTCACATATATAATTTGGTGGAAACAATATTTATATTATAGTCAGTGAAGCTAACAAGGAAAATAAACAATAGGGTGAGAATGTTTGTGCTATTTATTTTGGGATATATTCATGGCTTAAGATACAAATTACACTTTACCTTTCAATTGCACTCATGTTTTATACTCATAAAGTAATATGTAATAGCTTTATATTTAAACATTTTTTCCATTCTTACAAAAATTATTTTTCATGCTTGAGGCCTGAATGCATAGGCAAAGTAGGTGCACGTTTGGATACAATTAGTACTTACTGCTAATTAAATGTATGGCTCTTTCTCCTATTTTGCTAGTAAATTTATGCAATGTTTTCTCAATGGACAAAAAAGTATAATGTGACCCAAAAGACTATCAACCTATAACTTAAAATTGACTTAACAATGACCTTATGCATTTATGTTATTAAAACTGATCTCTTTACATGTAGCATTTTAGAAATTAAATCTCTACCCCCAAAGATAACAACTATATCTAGATGAGAACACTTAATGAATAATCTGTGTGTGATACTATCATAAATAATCTCCATGATAGTAGTTATCAATTTGTTGTTATTTTAGTCCTGAATTGTCTGAAAGATGATTATTTTGCATTAAAATTGTTAATATAAGTGCATCAAAATTTTTGTTTAAGCATTCAATGTGTCTTTTATAATTACAGGAGGGAAAGAAGGTCATTTTAAAAAAAAAACAAATATGACATTCTATATCGGTTATGTAATAAATGATGTAGTGAGTGACTATGCAACAACGGTTACAGGAAAAATCGATGTGGAAAAGACACTTTCTACATTTGTTTTGGAAAAAAACCGATGTTTTAATTACTATACAACATCATTTTTGGTAGAACCAATGTAGAAAGTATCTTTTTTACATTGATTTTGACAAAACCGATGTAGAAAGTGCAAAATAACCAATGTTAAAAGCCTATTTTCTAGTACAATAATTAAGAATGGTTTCAGATAAGATATCAACACACTGAGACAAAAATTGTTAAAAAACATGAAATGGTTAACAATGGTAGTAACAAAATGGTAAAATGGCTAAAAGGTGCATCACTCATTTTTTATGTACAAAGAACTAAGTGAGGTCTAGGGTATGTTGATAGCAATTTCAAGATAAGAGGAGTAAACAGATGATGCTCTGATGCTACCCTGCTTGATACCATCAAAAAGGGAAAGTCTATTGTTACAATTGTCTCTAGAACAAAAACAAATACAAGCAACCAAATGGTCACATGATAAACAAAAATAGGATAAATTTCCTTTCTACATAGTTCTAGACAATTTCATATATCAGGATTTATAAATAAAGTAATTAAAAAAAAGTGTCTCTCGCCTTATGAATAAAAACACCATGATATTTTCCAAATAGATTTTAATTTGGTATTAAACATTTTTACACTGTTATTATCACTACTAGAAAATAGGCTTTTAACATCAGTTATTTTTTACTTTTAATATCGATTTTTATCTGATGTTGAAACCACTAACATTAAAAGTATCAATGTTAACATCGATTTTAAAAAACCGATGTTAACATACACTACACAACATCGGTTTTGTTAAAAATCAATGTCAAATAATAAGAAATAAACAAAAAAATATGTAAAATATGTCAAAATCAATATCAGTTTTTATAAAAACCGATGTTGTCGTACACTTGACAACATCGATTTTCCTAAAAATTGATGTTGTGTTGCACACGACAGCATCGGATTTTAGGAAAATCGATGTTGTTAGGAAACTTTCTACATTGGTTCGGCCAAAAATCGATGTTGAATAGTACTTACAACATTGGTTTATGTTCTTTATTTTCCTCCCTGTAATCTTGAAAGACGCATTAAAAGCTTAAATAAAAACTTTAATGATCTTCTATCAACAATTAATATATCAACAATATGGTAGCCATAATAGTGCAAATTGAGTAAATTTACAAGAATAAAAATTTGTCCTTTACAATCAATCACAACATGAGTAGAATAAAGAGCCAAAAATTAACATTATTAATTACATTACATATTTGTGGCTGCAAGTGAAGACAATGAAATATACCAAACTATATACATGTACACGTATAAATTAGTATTAATCTTAACCATTCATTTGAGTTTTGAGATTGAGATTCTCTATTTTCACTTCTCATGTTTATTTAATTTTTTTTTTCTCTCTCTCTCTTTCTCTATATAACCATCTCTTATCAATATGAATTGATTATTAAGTGAGTCATTTTTTTGTGTGGTGAGTAGAAATATAAGATAAAGAGGAGAGAGATTTTCCTTTTTGCCAATAGACACAGAGCATGCACATTTAGAGTCTTAGAGACTAAATAAGGTCAGGACACCACCAAGAGTCTTAGAATACTCAAATTTTAATTTTTTTAAAAAAATCATTCTAAGACAGTTTTTTTGCAAAATCGTCTTAAAAAGTCTACATTCTAAGATAGTTGTTTAGAAAAACCGTCTTAGAATCCTCAATGTTAATTTTTTTAAAAAACCATTCTAAGACGGTTCTTTGAAAAACTGTCTTAGAAATTCCACATTCTAAGACGGTTCTTTGGAAAACATTCTAAGACAGTTTTGTGAATTGTCATGAAAAGTCTTTACTTTCCATGATGCTGGCTTCAAAGATGGTTTGAGAACCATTGTAAAAGGATCTTTAGAACTGTCGTAAAAGACTGCTTTTATAGTAGTGAAGAGGTAACATGTGGAATATATAACCAACAAAACCTTGAACAACAGTACACTAGGAGTAAAAATGGTTTTTGAAAATTATACCATGATACCACCTCTATAGCACACGAAAAATCACTATTTTAGCCACAATGGCTACTATTGAATACCACTCCATTGTCTGAATCTCATAGCAGTCTAGGGCCACTCCATTCCAAATCTCTGCTATAACACACTATAGACTACTATGTCCAGAATTATAATATAAGGTTATTATGTATCAAGTGACAATCATGTTTTAGGTCACCTAATGAAGCTTATTCAAATCCAATATATGCAATTGTAATTCTTGGCTACAACTTTGTTAGATGGCACAAATTAAAACCAATTTTTTTATATTATATTATCACCCATCTACCTTGACATTATCACCATAGTCTTCAATTTTTTAGATCAATCTATTATTCATTTTAGAATAGAGTGAAATGGAAACGACACATTTCAAGACACACACACACATATATAATGTCCCTATTAGGTATATAATTATTTATTTTTTGAAAGTCATATTTTAATCTTCACTAAACCTACTCAAACAAAGGCAAAAATTCCCCTTTATGCCTAGGATCTTATCCATGAAATGATATTATATTTTTCACCACATGATAATTTCCTTCCACCTTTAGATCCACAAACCAAACTAAACGAAACCAAAACTTTTAACCCCATATATCAAAGATAAGTCTTGGTAAAATTGGTGCAAATTGTAGAAAGCATAATAAGCATTAGCACCAAGCAAGTCCCTTTAATAACCTTGATTTTCTTTTAGAGAATGCCACAGACACATAGACAAACACAAAAAAGTTACTTTCCTTAGCAAGCAATAATTACAAAAAAACAATTCAGATTCCATTAAAATATTTTATCATTCACTAAAAGATTTTATCTAGTATTTATGTTTATTTACCAACTAGCTCTTAAGAACTAAAAAATAAACTAATTAAAGAATAAAAACAAAACCAAACAAAGTACTAGAAGCAGAAAGAGCAAGAAATCTCGTTTCAGAAAATTGGAAGAGTAATAGATACATAAATAGAAGAGTAGTATACTAATTAAGCAAAACAAAAATTTCAAACACGGATCTTGGAACAATTGGTATTTACTAAATTCACATAAGAAAGAAAAAAAAGTAAAGAGAGAGAAAAAGAGGGGAAAGAAGGAGTCTGACCTATTTTCATGGCATTGAGAATAAAGGGTGAGGTGGACATTATTTTACCCTCAAAAAGTGGCTTTATACTATCAACTCGAGCCTGCCATTTATCATTGCCTATGGCCCATCAAAATCTCTACAAGCATTTAACACAAAAGTTAACAAATTGTTGTTTCAGAAACACATGTTGCTAAATAAAAGCAATGGTTAATGCCATACACTACCATTAAGTAGCTACCTTAATTTGTTACCCCTTAATTATATGAACATAAATATATCAAATATGAAAGGGAAACCTAAATTGAATTTCTTAAATAAAATACATATAGTACATGAATTAAATTGACAAATTTAACAAGGCAACGTCTCATCATGCATATCATTTTTACAAAGGGTAAATAATAATGTATATTAAAGGAGTATGAAATAATTATGAATGAATGTGAAAAATTGCTAGCATCATTAGACATATTATAAAAGCTTTCAATTCAACTCTTGATTTGTGAAAAGGTCGGCCTTATATTTTGTGATCAGCCTTATGTTTCCTTCCATTTCGATTATTACCAAAAGAAAGGAAAGATGACAAAGGAAACCAAACTCAGTAGATAAAAAAGCATCTAAGCCTTTTTCCTCACTATAGCTATACCCATTGTATACTATATATTATGTCTTGAACAAGAAGAATCTAATGTACACCCTTAAGCCAACCCCAAAGAAGCCAAAACCAAAAACAGTGTTTTCCTTCTTGTGTTTATGGCCATTTTTGGCTGTGCTAGGCTAAATTTTGCATAATAAGTAAAAAAAGATTAGTATTTGAAAAAAAAAGGTAACAATATATAGCAATAATAGAATATATGACACATAGTAAAGATCTCAAATGCAATTCATAAGCTGTTAGAAACAAATATTAAAGTGACAACTGAACCCCTGGTTCACTCATTTAATTGGTGATTCATATACCATAAGCTAAAGGTTATATATATGACACATTTGGTGTCTATGACACAGTCAAAATTTTCAATTTTTAAAAAAATTAATAAAATTCAGGTACTTCCTCACATAGAAATTATCTTAAATATTGAACATGTATTGATTTCAGATCATATAATAATTTCTCTATATATGCATACCATGTCAACAAAGGATAAAATAAGGGAAACAAGTTTGAATAAAATATAAATAAAGTACATACATGAACATATGAAATTTTTTAATAATAACAAGAGCTAGATGCCATGACTATAATAGAACATAAAATTAACATAAAATAAAAATTGAAAATCGTAAAAGAATTTCGTGTTTTAAAAATAAGTATGAATCATTAAAACTTATAACTAAAAGGTATTGGTATAAAAACAAATATTCATGCATTATACAATATAACTCTAAAGCTAAGAAACAAATGTTTATCTCAATTGAGAAATTTTAGTGATTAACTTTGAAGCTAATCCAAATTAACTCTATGAAAGACAATATAATTATGCTTTTCTTAAATATGAGCCAATGAGGACAATCTAGTTTTCTCCTCCAACTTTCATATTGCATATTTCTTTTGAACCATATATAGATACGTATTCATGCATTAGATGTTCCTTTGCTTTGAAAATTTAACATTATTATATCAAAATCACATGAGAACGTCCCAATTTTGGGTCTAGACCCTAATCAAGTTTTCTCTAATGCCTAGCTACCCAAATATAACACACTAATTTCCCAGTACATATATGTTTGTTTGGGATGGGAAGATATTGCTAAACTTTATTTATGGTAAAGATTGAAATCACAAATTCAGTAACATTAATAAGTCACTCACCTCATAAACTCCTCTTTGAATTATAGTTGCAACACATTGTATCATTCTTTGTCTTTCTGCATCTAATTTCACAAGGGACCCATCTATATGCTTAATTTAGTATTCCTGCACAAGCAACCATAAATATTGAGCCAATGTCCTTAAGACACCAACATATCGCACCAAACAACAAAAGGAATTGCTGGTCTATGTGTCCATGTGTGCTTGTTCAGAACAAAGTGGTGAATCAGATATACCTGATATGCTTCTGGCCCCTCAACATCGATGTTTGCATGAAAAACCACATACTGCATATCTGTCAAAGTACAAACTATGTCAAAGAGAAGCTTTGGCCTTCCCTTACACTGAATAGTAACCATTGAATAATCATTGTCGGACCAATTCACAACATTCACATTTGGCCTTTGCTTCTTATCAAAGTCATCATCATCATTAACTCATTCATAATCCCTATTAGCAAACATCATTTGGTGAAGCCTTCTCATAGTGTGTGTGGCTTCATCTGTGATAACAGTCTTAGGCCCCCTCTTCTTGTTGCCAACACCAAGCACATTGCATATAAGCACCTTCATTATAGAAAACCTCTGAGGATCAGCGATGGTGAAACTGGATTCTTCGTCAATCACCCTACAAGAGCAAGACTTGCGATAAAATAACAGGTTAAAGAAGCAGAGAATTATATGGTAACCATCGAATGAAATTTGAATAAGGAAATCCCCAAACCCTAACCCCTAATGAAAAAATCAACAATTGCAAAAATCCCTAACTTTGAAAAACCCCAACCCTCAATTCAGAAACCAAAACATCAAAAACGAAAGGAAAAAACAAGATAACTAACTCGAATGAGATCGAAGAAAGTGACATGTTCTTCATGAAATCGACCCTTGAGACATACCCTTCAACATCTTACGACTCTAGAATGAACAAATAGAAGATGAAAGATGAGAGCACAAAGAGAAAGAAAAGAAACGCAATGAACGAACCCTTTGGTTGCCACCTTCTTCTTCTTCATCTTCTTCTCGATGGTCACAGGCAGAGGCTTGGTGTTCATTTTGTCGATATTGATAGAGTATCGACTGTCAAAAAATTCCACCAGTTTTCATTGTGGATGTGGCAGAGAGCCCTACCATGGGGTCTTAGGAACTTATCTTATCGAGGCTTTCTTCGTTGTCATCTTTCAATTCAAGTGAATTGAAATTTACAATGGAGCACGCTCACCACTGGCGACTGAAGTGTTTAAAAAAGAACTAACATCGGTTTTGTTTAAAAAACGAGGTTATCTACTAATTTAACATCGGTTTTGTGAAAATCGATGTTGTTAGTAATTACTTAGCATCGATTTTTTGAACACCGATGTTAACATTATACTAACATCAGTCTTTTGTAGACCGATGTTTAGTAACTACTAACAACAACGATTTTCGAAAACTGATGTTAAGAAGGTATAATTATTTATGGAAATGTCTGCGCATATAATTTAACATCAATTTTTGTTGTAACCGATGTTGAATGTATATTTTGTAGTAGTGTAAAGCTCAGACTACCTAAAGAGTTTGACTTATCTTTATAAACGGAGATATAGTGTACAAATGTTTTATACGTCTTATACAATTTCAAAGTTACACTCTTCCAAGTATCATAAACAGAGAGTTAACAAATAGTCTCTAAAAACTAATCAACCACTGCTTCACTAGGTTATACACTCGTGATAATGTCATACAAGAGAAAAAAAATTGTTTAACTTTAACTGCTAGAGTTTAATTGCATCCAGTGTACATAGTTTATTTAAAGTAACACATGGAACAAGCTATCAAATGGTTAAATGAAAACAAAACACCACGACATAATTCTCAATGTACACAGTCCTAAAGTTGCACAACTCACCAGTGGAAAGATTGATGGGAGGGAGAAATCTATAATTAAACAAGAAAACAAATTCTGGGTCAATTTTTATAGCATAGTGCACGTCATATTGCATATATTGACACCTAAGACCGAACTGAAGAAGAGAGACATAAGTTATAACTAAAACTAGGAAAAGAGACTTGAGATAAACTATATTAACTTTCCTTGTCAAGTTGCACGATATAGACCCACAGGCATATAAGGATCAAGAAAGTAGTTCACCAAAATCATTCCTGGTTTTATACTAAAGAAGTAAAGATCAATAAGAACATAATTTTTTTAAGCATATTGAATGCCATATGGGATTTTCTAATGATTCCCTAAGAAAAAGATTTTTCCCATAATTTTCTCAGCTAGGTGATTAGATTTATTATATTCACAACACACTTCCAGCACTAGTCATGTTTAATGCAAAATAGTTTAACAAGTGAACAATAGACAATATTTACAAAAGGTATATATTGTAGAAAACCACCACTTGTATTCTTAGAAGGAGAAATGCTAGCAACACACTCTCTAATAGATTCTTTGTAACACGTTCTACTATTAGAAACAATTTGTTAAAGAGTGTGTTGCTAGAATTCATTCTCTTAGAGCATATAACAATTTCACTCCTATTGAGCAAATCCAACATACAACAAATTAAATCCCAGCTCTGAAACTAAGATTCACCAATAAATTACACTAATCAATTCACCATCAGATTGAAATCCAAAAATCGTATAACCATGCCGTATCCAAAAATCGTATAATCAATTTATTTTTTGTACTTATAAATACATGGGCACATAAGCAAAGCAAAATGGAAGAGAAACATACCGACGACAGTGGCATAAAATCAAAAAGTTATGTAGACTTGCAGGTCGTGGCAGAGTGAAGGGCACGAGAGTGAAGCCAATGGGCGAGGGATAAGGATTTGTGGGTAGAGAGACCAAATGATAGAAGGAGACTGAGGCTAGGGCACGAGAGTAAGGGATTTTTGGGTAGAGATAGGCATAATGTGAAAATTACAGGTAATATATCTAAAAATCTAAAGACAGTTTTCAAAAACTGTCTTTGTTAGCATAAACGACGAGTTATGGATGCCTTACTTTGTTAGGAAAAATGTCTTGAATCGCCATGGCTAACAATTGCTGCATCAAGACGTGGCAATCATGAGACTTTAACCCAACTAATTTAAGATCTTTCAGCTACACAAGGCTCTTAATATCTGAAGAGTACCCTTATGGCACTTTGACACGAGGCAGACACTGATAGAAACTTGACTTCTACTTTCTTGTCTAGATCTTGATGAGTATTCAAATCATCCTTTGTCTTGCCTTTAATGTTAAGAAGCGTGTTGATGACACTGTCACACACATTTTCTCCACATGCATAACATCGATACAATGTCTAACATCTAGATCACATGATGTAAGCCTAAACTCATTAGACATTGATTTCCCTAATCTACCTTGCAATGAAACTCAATCTTTAAGAACTCAAACTCTTACTCAAGATTTGGAGCAAGAGTGGCGTGAATGAGGTCCAAGAAATTAAGCAATTGAGCATGGAATTAGACAAGGAATGAAGGTGGATGAAGCCATGGAGAAGCTCTCCAATGAGTCTAGGAAGAATCGCAACAATAGCTTTGAGAAGCCATTGATAAGATTCAAGGAGTTCTTGCACAAGAACAAAGAGGGAATCTTTCACAAGAAATTCAGATTTCTTATTGATTTTGCCAAAAGTGTCTACAATGTGTTTGAGCTGGCCTTATAAAGCCATAGTCCTAACAAGCTTCTGTTGCAAGCTACCTAAGCTAAAAATGTAAGCTAAATGCAAGTGCAATGAAATGAATCTTGAGGTGAAAGTTAATGAAGCTTGAGGTGCAAGTTAATGAAGCTTGAGGTGCAAGCTATTCATGTTATGACTCATGGCTTAGTTAGCCACGTGGATCATGTGCTTCATATGAAGTCACATGTTCCATGCCTTACTTATGTGGCACAATTTTAATTTCAAAAGCACATGGGTTTGAAATTCAAATTGAGTCACAATTTTGGCATTGAATCACATGACTCATTTCTTTGAACTTGGCCACTAAACTCCAGCCACTTCCATGCCACCTAAGCTAGAATTAAGGTTCCAAACTGCAGTTTTTACAAGTTTACATAGGTGCTAAAAATCACATACAAGTGCACCTACACTTATTAAACAATTGATACTAAAGGCCTATTTATTGTGACTACAATTGCCACTAAAAAGTGCTAATTAAATTCAATTTGAGAGTACAAAATCTAGCCCTTGTTCTTCTTGAGTTGGTGTGCTTCTTCATGCTTGTCTAAAAGGTGCAAGTTAGCTTTGATGTGCTCTTGAAGGGCTTGAGTTCTAGCTCTTGTCAGGGGTCCCCTAAAGCTAACCAAAGAAGCTCTTCAAGTTCTCCTTCTTGGCCTTGAGCTTGTGAAGACCTCCATCATCCCCTCCTTCTTGAAAGAAACTTGACCTTAAGAATGCTCCCTCACTTGTACCTACATCACACAAAGAAAGATCACAAACATTAAAGGTGTACTCACATCATACTCAATTGGCAACTCAAGTTTATATGCATTGTTGTTGATCATTTCTAAAATCTTAAAAGGTCTATACTTCCTCAAATGAAACCAAACCAAATATCCTTCATTGAAGACCACTTGCTTCTTGTGCTTATTGGCTTGCTTAGCATATTGTTTCATCTTCCTCTCCACATGGACCTTCACCTTTTCATGTAATTTCCTAACATAAGAAGCTTTAGACAAACCATCATGATTAATCATAGAAGAAGTGTTAGGTAATGACAATAAATCAAGGGGAGTTAAAGGATTAAATACATAGACAATTTAAAAAGGAGATAAGGAAGTGGTTTTGTGAACCACTCTATTATATGCAAACTCAATGTGAGGTAGGCACTCCTCCTAAGTCCTCAAATTTCCTTTGATGTAGCATCTAAGGAGTTGACCCAATGTCCTATTCACCACTTCAGTTTGGCCATCCGTTTGTGGGTGGCAAGTTGATGAAAACAAGAGCTTTGTGCCATGTTTACCCCACAATGTCTTCCAAAAGTGGCTAAGGAACTTTGTGTCTCTATCACTCACAATGCTTCTAGAAAATCCATGAAGTCTCACCACTTCCTTGAAGAAGAGATTGGCCATGGCACAAGCATCATCATTCTTGTGATAAGGAATGAAGTGTGCCATCTTGGAGAACCTATCAACAACAACAAATATAGAATCCTTTCCTTTCTTGGATCTTGGTAGACCAAGCACAAAATCCATGGAAATGTCAACCCAAGGGGAGTTAGGAATAGGCAAATTTGTATATAAACCATAAGGCATTAATCTAGACTTACCTTTATGACAAGTAATACATTGAGATACAAGCTTATGTACATCATGCCTCATTTTTAGCCAAAATAAATGTTCATGTAAAATAGCCAAAGTTTTATACACAGCAAAGTGCCCCATCAAGTTGTTCTCATGAGCTTCTCTAATGAAGATTTCTCTCAAAGAGCCTTTAGGCACACATAGTTTCTTTTCCTTGAACAAGAATCCATTATGTCTAAAATAACCTTTATGAGCCCCCTTCTCACACAAGGCAAAAATACTAGAGAAGTCATGGTCACTTGAGTACAATTCCTTTATGTGATTAAAACCAAGCAACTTAGTTTCAACCATAAAAATCAAACAATGCCTCTTTGATAAGGCATCCGCCACTACATTCAATTTGCCTTGCTTGTGTTTAATAACATAAAGAAATTGTTCAATAAATTCAACCCACTTAGCATGTCTTTTGTTGAGTTTGCCTTGACTTTTCAAATATTTAAGAGAGTCATGGATGAAAAATTCCTTAGGTAAAAGATAATGCTGCCAAGTTTGCAATACTATAACAAGTGCATACAACTCTTTATCATAAGTGGAATAGTTTAAACATGCACCCTTCAATTTCTCACTAAAATAAGCAATAGGGTGTTTCTCTTAAATCAAAATCCCCTAATGCCTACATTAGATGCATCACATTCCAATTCAAAAGAAGCATTAAAATTAGGCAATGCAAGAATAAGTGCATTGGACAATTTATCCTTCAATGTTTGGAAAGCAATTTCATGTTCTTGCTTCTAAGATAAGCTCACGGTTTTCTTTATCAACTCATTCAAAGGAGAAGCAATTGTACTAAAGTCCTTAACAAATATCCTGTAAAAGCTTGCTAAACCATGGAAGCTTCTAACATCCTTCACACTCTTTGGAGTTGACCACTCCTCGATGGATTTCACCTTTTTTTGATCCACTTGGACTCCCTGAGCACCTACTACAAAACCTGGAAACATAACTTATGAAGTGCAAAAGGTACATTTATCAATAGCTCCATACAAGGTTTACTTCCTAAGCACATCGAAGACACCTTTAACATGCACCAAATGATCATTTAAATTGGCACTATAAACAAGAATGTCATCAAAATAAACTATCACAAACTTGCCTATAAAGTGTCTAAGCATGTGATTCATAAGTTTCATAAAGGTACCAGGTGCATTAGTCAATCCAAAAGGCATAACTAACCATTAATAAAGTCCAAATTTAGTTTTGAAAGTCATTTTCCATTCACCCCTTTCCCTCATCCTTATTTGATGATAATCACTCTTAAGATCAATTTTAGAGAAGATAGTGGAACCATGCAATTCATCTAAAAGATCATTAAGTCTGGGGATAAGGTGTCTATACCTTATGGTGATGTTGTTTATTTCCCTACAATTAGTACACATCTTCCATGGTGAAAAAACAATATGAACACACACAATAACCAAGAGGGAGGTGATATGCTTCCAGCATATATTAGTTTTTAGGATTAGTTGATTAATAAATTGTTTAAGAATGAGTAAATTAGATTAGGATTTGGTATGTTGCTACTTAATTGCATATTACTTTAATTTCTTATTTATTGTGTCATTTAGGAACCATTAAGAGAGGAAAAAAAGCAAAAAGAGCAAGCTAGTGCTCTCGAACAAGCAACGCTAATCGCGTGGACTCCCACGCGATCCGCGTCAGAGTGTCAAGATCAAATATTCAGTTCGAAGAGCCCGCGCTAGTAGCGCCAACTACCATGCCAATCGCGCCAGATGCTGAAAACCAAACTTCCAACTCGAGTTAACCACACTATTAGCGTGGCCATCCACGCGAGTAGCGTGGGACTACCAAATGTTAACTCCTCAGCTCGAACAAGCCACGTGAGTAGTGCCATGATATCAAACTCAAGTATTTAGTTCGAATGACCCACGTGATCAGCGTGGGACTCCACGCTAGTCGCGCCACAAGCTCGATATTTCCTGATTTAAAAGATTTGACACTGATTTAGCTTGGGAAACAGTTCCTCATTACTGGATTTAAACCTAGAACGTATGGGGGATAAAGAAGGACCTCTGGGTCACAAAGAAGAGGCTTTTGCTGGACCCCTTGAAGATTTTCTGCAGAAGAAGCCATTGAAGAACCTTGGGAGAAGATTGGAATCATTGGGGAATTGCAGAATAGCAGCTCTGTGTAATCTCTTCTTTTCCTCTGGTAATTTCTCTAGGAACATGTTAGTTATGGAAGTAATGCCAGTTCTGAGTATGCTTGGCTAAATTCTTGTATTGTGGTTGAGCCAAGAACCTATGTTAACTCCTCTTTGTCTTGATTGGTTTTAATGAGAATTATCATAATTGCTTTGTTTTATTCTGTTCTTCATTGCATTATTCTTAATTGGGACTGGCCATTCTATTAAGATGTTTAGGGTTAGGATTCACAATAGGGATATTGGGATTCTAGTTTCTGAAATGAGTAAAGCAACAATTTATACATTACCTAGGGATAGGAATGTGTAGTTGCATTAATTTCAGGATGTGTTTGCTAAATGCTTGGTTTAAGAAGGAATCACTAAGGGATTAGGGTTTTTAATTTCACCAAAGGGTTAAATTACTAAGGGATTAGGATTTAGCTACTCATGTGAGAATACATCAGCTGAGCAATTAGAAATAACTCAAGTTAATAATCAATTGAAGCATAGAAGGTAGAACTCATAGGGGAATGCGCTTTAACCACAATTATCTCTCAACACTGCAGTAAAATCAATTTAATCTTAGTTTACATTCTTGTTAAATTTCTGTCATTTCATTTACATTACTTAATTACAAACTCAACCAATTCTCTCAAATTATTATTTGTCTTCCAATTTCTAAGACATTAAGTTACCATAAAATTGCATTCAATCCCTGTGGAGACGATACTTGACTTACTCACTTTATTACTTGAAACGAACGGTACACTTGCCGAATTCGCAACAGGAGGATGAATTGGTTTAAACTTGGCCTTTTAAAAATATTTAAAGAATTAGAGTAATAAGATCGTATCACAATTAAACCAAGAATGCTTCAACCAATCAAACTACTCAGCTCAAGGAACAAATTACAAAACTTTACACTTATTGAGTAATAAAGATTTCACCAAAGAATCACAGATTAAGACAACAAGCAGAGATAAAGAGAAAGTATTCAACACCAAGAACTATACTGGTTCACTTCTCAACATGAGAAGCTACATCTAGTTTCTTCTAACCAAAACTTGATTAGAGTTCCACTATTCACAAAATTTTGTTCTTACAAGCTTACAACAATCACCCTTAATCAACCCTAGATTAAGATCAGAAATCTAATACCCTTTAGACTCTTAGTGATCAAGAAATAGAGAACCTTTCTCTACTCTTCCCTCTACAGAACCCACTCTTGACAAGATTTAAGAACCCTTTTATAATAGCAACAAACAAGTTGAAATTCTAAAAGGAATTACATACAAATTTTAATGGAGAGAGACAACCTGATGATCCAATGTATATGAATGCATATGATTACCGATCTTGATTCAGGTTGAATGAAAAAAAATTTCAAACCAATCTCTCCAAGAACTTCTTTAGAATCTTGGCTAAGAAGAAATGTTTGAATGAAGCATGAAGATTAGAAATTGTGGGGAAAGAGCTTTGTGACTCAGAGTATCTTTTCTCACTTCAAAAGGCTTTTGAAAATTTATGCAAATTTCGTAATGTAATGATTTGTGGTCTTCAAAAGACCCAACATCTTTTTATAGAAAACTGTTGTAAGTAAATGTAATTGATTAAATCGTCTATGTAATTGATTATTTTCACTTGTGTAATCGATTAATATCATATTTAATCGATTAAAGTGTTCTTAAGCTTTTTGGAAAAGATACATGAACAAAGTAATCGATTAATCCTCCATCTAATTGATTAGTATAGGGATTCTTGTTTCAAAAACATGCTTAGTAATCAAATACTGATAAATGGTAATCGATTAACACAGTTAGGACTAGTTCTGTGTTTGCACAGTGTAATCGATTACTTAAAACCGGTAATCAATTATTTTGTTCTTCATGGTTCAAGTAATAGATTACCATATTGTGGTAATTGATTAAGGCAGTGCGAAATTGGTTTTCAAAAACTTAAACCATGAGCACTTGGCTTTTTATGCAATCATGAAAACTTAAAGCTTTTTCACAAAACATGTGCTTTTATGAAAACCATGAATGCAAGCCAATGAATGATGTTTATACAATGCAATAGATCATAAGATGAAACTCTTATACATCCAAAGATTACATATGCATCCAAAGAGCCTCGGCACCTTGATCCTCTTCAAGCTCCCCTTGTATCTAACACATGTTCCCTCCTTCTTAGGCATAACGATAATTGGCATGACACAAGGGCTCATGCTCTCATAGATCCACCCCTTTTCAAGTAGCTTTTCCACTTGTGTTTGAATCTCCTTTTCCTTCATGGGTGAAGTCTTATATGCTAGCCTATTAGGGAGTGAACAACCAGGAATTAAATCAATTTGGTGCTCTATGCCTCTTAAAGGAGGCAAACCATTAGGAATTTCTTTTGGAAAAACATCTTTATATTCCTCCAAAAGAGATTGCATGGCCATGGGAAATTTTTCTCCTTCCTTTTCAACATGAAAACAAAGAGAGTTAGGAACCATATGATAAAGAGGTTGTCTTGCTAATAACACTCTCTTGACCTTTTTTTACTCTCAAGAAAAAACTATCTTTGGCCTCATGAATTTTTTGCTCTCAACTCTTTTCTCTCTCTTTTTTCACTAGTTTTCCTCATGGATAGCTCACAACTTTTGCCTTTTTTATCACTATCAAGTGCAATATTTTTTAGCTCTTGAACTCTGTTTTATTTCATTCTCACTTGATCTTCACACACTTGTTTAGGAGTCAAAGGTCTCAAAATAATTTTCTTGCCTAAGTGCTGAAACTCAAAAGTGTTCTCCATGCCATTGTGTGTAACTTTACTATCAAATTTCCAAGGCCTTCCAAGGAGAATATGTCCAGCCTCCATCGGTACAATGTCAGAAAGAACTTCATCCTTATAAGAGTTAATAGAAAAAGGAATGAGCACTTGAGAATTTACCACCACTTTTCCACTCTCACTAAGCCATTGGAGCTTGTATGGCCTAGGATGACTTGTGGTTGACAAGTGTAGTTTCTCTACAAGCCTTGTACTAGCTACATTGGTGCAGCTGCCTCCATCAATTATAAGAGAGCACACTTTGTCTCCAACTAAGAACCTTGTGTGAAAAATATTTTCTTTGTCAATGCAAAAGATGCTCAACATTCTCCTCACCATCAAGAGATCACCCTCAATGGCTTCCAGAAGTGTAAGCTCTTCTTCTTCTTCACTTGAAGAGCTAGTTGAGCCATGTGAAGTTTCACTCTCTATGCCTCCATCCTTAAGCAAAACCATTGTTCTCTTGTTGGGACATTGTGAAGCAATGTGCCCCTTGCCAAGGCACTTAAAGCACTTGATATTGCCAAGCCTTTGGACAATAAGACTAGTAACCCCAGTATCTCCTAACAGTGGGGAGTGGGAATAGTAGAACCACACCTAGATTAACCAAATAAAATTGAAAGGAAAAGAGTAAAAGCACACAACCCAACAGATATCAGCACTTACAAAATAAATTTTGTGATGTAGAAGGAAATAGATTTGAAAAAAAATGGAATTGAAATGGACCCCATGCCAAAATTGTCTGACAAAGAAGTTATGAATTTATGCAATATAAAGGGTGACATTAATCCTTCAGGTAATATATTAAAGCTCCTTTTTAATTTGACCAATTTAATTATATTAAGTTTAAGTACCATAAGAATGGTAAGCCATTATACATGTATATACACTTTAGAAGCATAACTATATATATATATATATATATTGAACAATTATGTACCTGTAGGTGTCATCAGTTATCCATGTGCTTTATTTGCTGGCACTACTAAGAGATTTGTTCCTAAAATTAAAAGAATTATTCATTTTTATCCCACATGTTCAATTCATAGAATTTAATTAATTAATTAATAAAGATCAAAGTACATTGAACAATCAAAACTACCTACGTGAGTGCGTCGAAACCAAGCTCTCCTCGAACATATTTGGGCATCAATTTCAAATCCCTAGTCTGCATCAACAACATAGCACGTCCATCAATAATAAACAAAAACTCTCAATCTATATTAGAATAACAATTCCTAACATGCACACAAAATTCAATAATTAACGTACCAAATATCAACATAATTCAAGAAAAACAAGAATCCAAAATCACCTCCCAGCATCAGAGACATGACTCAGTAGGGTCCTCCAATACCTCAACATCAACATTGGCATGTCGTAGGTCACTCTCTTTACCACAAACAACATGTTACTCTTCACTATCACGTAAGTCACAAACTCCGCCAGCACAATTGCATCATTACTTATTTCTGCATTCAACTTGTCATTAATCTCATCCATGAGCTTTGACAGCGGAAGGTCACTCTACTCCATCAGCGCTGCGACGATGATGTTTCGTTAACCACCGCTCAGGATCAACACAAATGTTGAGGCATATGTGAGTGAAATGATCGCGAAGGAGAGGGCATGCGCAGTCGTCGCCTACAACACGAACAAGCTTCAAAGGTGGCACTAGACACCTCCAACGGTGACTAACATGGAGACAAAGACAAGGCAAAAAGAGACTAAGAGGATAAGGTACAATTGAGGGAGTGAGACTTTGAAACCTATTTGAGCAAGAATACGAAAAACCTTCAATTTCAAAGACGATTTTGAAAAATCGCCTTTGAATTATTGATTTCAACAACGATTTCTGTAAAAACCATTGTTGATTTGGGATTTCTATGTCATTTTCTTTAAAATTGTTGTTGAAATAGTACAATTATTTACAAAAATACCATCGCCTCCTTAATTGTAAAACCGTCCTTGAATCCCCATCCTAAAAACCATGTTTTCTAGTAGTGTATTTTATATTTATAAAAGATAAAGTTAATTAAAGTACATTTATTATATATTTTCTATTCATATTTTTATTTTGGTGGGCCAAGCCAACCATTTTTCTTATTTGGGGTAAGGTGGGTCAACCCATGGAAGGTTAATAGCGGGGCAGGTTGGCCTATTTTGCCACCCTTAATTGGAAACCAATTTAAAAAAGACTACAATCATGTTATTTTACTTATGATGACTATCAAGACATGAATGCTTGGCTAGGATCGTTTCCGGATTGCAAACTTCAAGACTCCATGAATTGTGGTTAAAACTCAAATAGAAATTGGAGAAGATTAAGGAATTATTAGGAATAACGCCATGATCCACAAACAGAACGATAAGTCGGAGGAGGATTCGCCATAAAGGAAAGCTTCATTGATAAGAATCAATTTGGTTTCAATCATGAACCAACAAGAAGCTAAGCTCTCAATTCAAGCAAATGCTCAATTTCTATTCATCAAAAGTTTTTTTTAAAAATGGCAAAGCCTGAGTATTTATATGGCTAGGCCTCAAATAAACACCTAAAAACGTAATTTTAGGCCCATTTGTGGAAATATCAAGGTCCAATACAACATAACAGAAAAACATAGATGCACTACGCACATCCCGGACATCCTAGATAGCTTGGACATCTTGGCTAAGCACATCCAGTCTACGCACATTTTGAACATCCTGGACAACTCGAACATCTTGGCTAAGCACATCTAGGCTACTCACATACCAGCAATGCACATCCCGACTAAGCACATCCCGGCTATGCACATCCCGGTTATGCATAACCCGACTACGCACATCCCAGCTATGCACAACCCGATTATGCACATCCCATTTACGCACAACCCAGCTATGCACATCCTGGCTAAACACAGCCTGGCATCCCAGCTATCGTCCTTGTAGAGACAGCACATGGTTATTACATATCCCAGCTACAGCAACTCAGCATTCCAGCTACCGCCCTTGTAGAGACAGCACGTGGCTATTACGCATCCCGGCTACAACAACCCGACGTCCCAGCTATCACCCTTGTATAGACAGCATATGGTTATTACGCATCCTGGCTACAACAACCTGACATCCCAGTCGAAGTGCTTTAAGCTCTCCTTCTAGACCTTTGTCTTGATCCTTAGATAGTCCTCTATCAACTTACAATTGATGTAAAAATATTTATGTTTTTCAATCAAACTAACAAAATTGTCATATAGGATATGATTATAATGTTTCTAATAATTAGAAGACATGGTAAAATTTTCAATAATTGAGAGACCTATTGTATAATTAAGCCTATGTAAGAATGTAAGTTTTTTTTTGGGAATCCAATTAAGAATGACACTAAGGAGTTGAGTTGGAGAGAATTAGTACTTATAAGATACTTGTATTAAAAATAATACAAATAAATAATGTGTACAAGTGAGATTTATTTTTAAGAAATCGAAGAGTATTCTCATATCTTTCTTTCCATTTGTTACTTGAAAAGACAATTATACTACTATAGATTTACAACATACCTTCAAATAAATAATGTGCTCTTAATGGTGTTGTTATCCTTGAAAATTATCATTTCTTTTTTAGCAAATTAACATTTTTTGAATAAATATTTTCGTTGCAAGGAAAAATGATTTGATGGTTATGATGAATTCATTGAATTGATATTTTCATTTGAAGAAAAAATTGGTTGATTAGACAAAAGAGGAAAAGAACTACCAACCTAAACGGTTCACATGAGTAAGAGTGATCTATTTAGTGGGAGAATGCGTATTTAATTTTCACCATGTGCAAAATTTCCTTGGGCCAGCAGCAGCTACGAACCACCAATGGGATTAATCATTGATCCAGTGGATTAGGGGACACCCGTTGTCTCTAACCTAGGACCAAAAAGATGAAAATAACTCCCTATAGGGGGTGGAAAGATTTTGTATCACATTAAGAAACACAACTAATGCATAATGACTATTGACGAGGGTAGGGTCATAAAGCATTTAGGCACTCCACTTAGAGGTTCAATTGGTTTCTATTGCAACTAGACAATAAAACTAAAGAATTCTTTAAAAGAAATGCATTTAGAAAACACTATCGTCCTTAATTCAATTTGTAATGAAAAAAGAATAGGCACTAGAAAATCCAAGTTATACAATTCCTAACATAACAATGAAGATGAAATTTATTTTTTTGATAAATAATGCAATGTTCCAAAAACATAAATAGATCAATTTAAATATATAATTTATACATGTAATATATCTCTTTTTCATATTATTACCTTTTTTGTAGTATTTGACATTTTCATAAAAAAAGGAGATAAGATAAATTTCACTCTCCTTTTGGATCAAGATATCCTCATTGTTGGATATAGGGGGAGCAACAAGAAGATGAATGATGTTTAGCAGGTGAAACAGCAGAGAATTATGCAGAACAGAAGGTCTAGCGCCATCAAGCCTATGTACAATCGAGGGTACATAGGCTAGTTCTGCATGTGGCGCTAGGAGCGGCGTGCTCGCGCCTGGAGCGCCACCGTCTCTGGACCTTGGCGCCATCAGCACCGGGCTGGCGCCAGGGGTGCCACAGGTCGACAGACTCTGCATAATGAGGGCAAAACAGAGATTGCACATGCTACTCTATAAATAAGGAGCCTCAGCACTGAATGAAGGGCTTTTGGGACGAAAATCACTACCAAAGGAAGGAGAAGAAGGCTTGGGAGTTGAGCTAGGGTTTGGGGTTGAAGGGAAGAGGGTTCTTCCCTCTTCCCTTCCTCTTCCTTCTTGTGTATCTGCATTCATGCTTCTTTCTGTTGGTACCAAGGCCAGCCATGTTTAGGTTTGGCTAGTTTCCTTTTGTATTTAGGGCAAATGTTCTATGTAACTTTCATTTGGAATGGATTGAATGTTATTGTTCATTAATGCTATGTTATTTCATTACACTTTGCTTGAATCTCTTTATCTCTTTCTTAGACCTGATCAATCTAGGTAAGAGCTTAGAGCTAGGGTTCACAATAGGGATATTGGGGCCTTAGTCTTGGAACTAAGTGTGGTGACTTGTTTTACATCACCTAGGGATAGAGATGTAAGCTTGCAATCTTCTAGTGCATCACCTAATGCTTGACCTAACTAATATCACTAAGGAATTAGGGTATTAAAGTGGGTTAAAGGGTTAAGATCACTACGGGAGTATGGCTTAACTAACATTGAATGAGGATGCATGATTGGGTAGCTAGTGTAGATGAATGTTGCAAACAATCTATGTAAGAATGTTAGGAGCATGGAGTGTGGGTTCCCTAGCTACATTAGTTTACGGTTGGTGCAACCATTGCCTATTTTATTTATAATGTTTTATGTTTATATTTAGCTTTTAATTTACTACGCACAACAACACAATTCTCTTAATCTTTTGTCATCCAACCTTAAGATACAATTTATGATTTAATTGGCCAAACAATCCTCGTGGGACGATAACTCTACTTTATCACTTTATTACTTGGAACGATCGGTATACTTGCCAAACGCGCAACAATGAAGCTTGTGCCTTAGAAGAAAGTTTTGAGCTTTTCACATGCCTTGAAGATTGTAATTTAAATTAAGTGTATGAGAGGCCAATCTTTTGATCCTTGCATTGCATGCACATAATCATTAACATGCTTACATGTTTTCATTAAAGTATTAAAGCCATTCATGTTTTTAAAAGAAATTAATAAGTCATGGTTAATGTTTTTGGAAAAATGAAATCTTACTGCTTTAATCGATTACACAGTGTTTTAATCGATTATATGCTTTGTTTTAAATCTAGAAAAGCCATGAAGAATATATTAATCGATTACATGATTCTTGTAATCGATTACATAGTAAAAATAAAAAGCATGCCTCACTGCTTTAATCGATTACCTCAAATCGTAATCGATTACACAAGCTTGTTTCCAAAATGAACTTCACTGCTTTAATCGATTACAACTTGGTTTAATTGATTATTCTGTTCGTTGAAAAACCCAGGATAAGCTATGAACACTTTAATCGATTGTATGACGATTTAATCGATTACATAAGCTATTTTAATTGATTATTTGGCGCATTGTAATCGATTACAGTCTGTTACAAAAAGCTGTTATAAATGGAATGATGGCTTGTCTGTTTTAACAATTTGAACACTTCAAATTTTCTGAATATACACATTTCAAATTTTCTGAATATACACAAGCCTTCTCAAAGTTAGAAAGTGATTTTCTAGGTTAACAAAGTTCTTGTCCCACTCTTTAATCTTCATGGGTATTGAATGATTTCTTGGGCAAGATTTTTCAAAGCAGTTTAGGAGAGTATGTTCTGAAATTAATTTCTGCATCTCAACTCTGATTGGTAAACCATATGCATTCACATTCATTGGATCATCAGGTTGTTTCTCTCCATTATCTCTGATTGTAAATTCATTTTTGTATTTTTTATTATTTGAAGCTATTGTAAAGGGTTCTTTGAAGCTTGTTCTAGAGCCGGTTCTCTAGGGGAAGAACATAGTAGTGTTCTCTGGTTCTTGATCACTAAGAGTCTAATAGGGTTTTAGATTTCTGTTCTTTATCTAGGTTTGATAAAGGCTGATTGTTGTAAAGCTTGTAACAACTAAAATTTGATAATAGTGGAACTCTAATCTAGTGTTGATTAGAAGAAACTGGATGTAGCTTCTCTTGAGAAGTGAACCAGTATAAATTCTTGTGTTGGTTTTTCTATTCCTCTTTCTCTACTAGTTATCTTGGTCATTTGTTCTTGGTATCATTATCATTACTCAACAAGTCCTGTTTTAAGCAATTGATTTATTGGGCTGAGTGGTTTGATTGATTAGAAGTATTCTTGGTTTAAAAGTGAACAAGATCCTTTAACTCTGATTTTATAAATAAATTTTAAAAGACCAAGTTTAAACCAATTCACGCCCTCTTGGTTATTGTGGTTATTCCTATTGTTTTCACTCATAACAAGAAAGGTAAAAAAAATGCTTCTCTTAGAATTTATAAAGGGCTTGAGATTCTTTTTGTCAAGGAGGGAAGACAATTGTATTGGTTTGAAGTTTTGGATAGGAGAATGAGTTAGCTAAGAAAGAGGATTCATCAACTAAGGTATGACTTATATGATTATAATTATTTACTTGATCTAGTAGTCAATCAAGCCACATTTGAATGGAACAAAATTGTTAGTGTTGAAATATCTTTAATCATTAATCCTTATTTTTATTCTTTATGCAAAAGTTAAAAATATGCAGGTACATATCCTAGAATAAATCACCAAATTAAAGGCTCTAGGATATACAACATTTTTAATATTAATGATTAGATAAAATACCTAGATCTATAGTTGATCAAAGCGTTCTTCGACAATTGTTGAATCACGAATAATCGATGACCTTATGGTTCTTCCTCAATTGGAGCCTCTTCATTCCTCAATGGGACCTTCGTAACTCTTCAAATGGGGAGAAGATAAACTATGTGTGGCGGCTCGATATAGAAGGGACCATATCCTTCTTATAGTGTGTTAACCTAATAGGGTTCCCATTATCTCCTAATGGGTCAACACTGACATCTGCTCATTTAAGTTCATATCATCTTATTTAGTTATCTAACAGACTCACTTAATTTGACCACATAAAAATAAACCCACTAATGATAAATAGCTAATATTATTGTCTTATATATTAGCCCACATTAATTATTGGAATAGAAAATTTCAACAATCTCTCACTTGTGCTAAACATTGCAACAATTATATCACAATTCCTTACACTACTAGAAACGATGGATTTAACGTAGGCTAGTTAACATCAGTTCTAAAGAAAATCGATGTTAACAAAAGCACAGTGGTATTTTGAAAATAAAGAATCTTTGTTAACATTGGTTTTAAATAACCAATGTTGTGAGTTTCCCTTAACATCGGTTATTTTAAAATCGATGTCATGAATGCTAAGTTAATATCGGTTCTCAATAAAATTGATGTTGTTATTTTTCCCTTAACATCGATGTTTTTTAAAATGATGTTGTTAGTGCTAATTAACATCGGTTTTTTAATAAAACCTATGCTGGTTTTTTTCTAATTAATAACAATTTTCATTGTCATACCATTCTTGCGCCCAAATGTCTCGCACACCCTTCACCTCTCACCCTCAAACCTCTAAAGTCTTAAGCTCTCTTCACTGCCATTGTCAGTGTCACTGTTGATATCGCCTCTCATCACCTTTGTTGTTGTCATTGTTGTTACAGAGGCCCTCGTCCTCCTAAGCCTCCCTCTTTGTCGTCCTAAGTCATGCCCTCTCGGCATCGCCCTCGCTGCTAATACCACAGGCACGTCCCCAATCACTCTGTTCTCTCTTAGCTTATCACAAAATTATTTATAATTTACTTATCAATTCCTAGGATGGTGTGATATACTTGATAGCTGTAACACCTTGAAATTTCGAGTTGCTAAGTTGGATGTTTGATGTGTGTTATGTTGCTTGATTATTTGATTTAATTGGTAATGGCTGTTTTGAGTGCTCTTGCATTGGTATGCGTGTTAATGGATGTTAGGTTGGTCCTTGTTGACCTGCGGTTGCTGTGCATGCACGAAAGGTAGACATGCCTTGTCAGCTGGGTATATGTATGTGCATCAGATTGCACAACAAAAGACTGTTCCTTCTCTTCTTCTTTACGCTTTTCTCTCTTTTTCTCTCTAAGCTTACCCACACCAGAAACCTTTCTTCCTCAACCCTTCTGTGTCATCTTCAATCCCCGAGGACCACCGTAGCTATCATGGAACCCCCTATGTCAAGAGGAACCTCGTGACCGGAGCAAAAGTCTAAGACAACCCTTAGTGAAGTTCAAAGAGCACAAAGCCCTACCCTTTTCTTTCACGCTTCAGAAGATAGTGTTTCAGCATCGCTAGTCTCCAAGAAGGACTCCTAGTTAGGTAAGGAGAGTTTATTATGTTAATAACAACTTTAGATACCATAGTTGGGGATCAGGGAGTTCGACTATAAAGATGACTGCATGTCCCTGTTGTGTGTTGTTCTCTTAGTAAAACTGTCTTTTAATGAATGGGATGTGGTATGTTGATGTTTGATGGTGTTCTTGCGTGTTGATGTTTGATGGTGTTTTGTGGGGGAGTTAACGTCGTAAGAACTCCCCGGGCATGCGTGTGAAGTTGAAATTTTGATGCTGAAAACTCCCAAGACACTTTTTAGTAGTGTTTGTAGAGGTGCCGGATACCGGGTTGAGTATGTTGAGCTAAGCTATTTACGTAGCACGTATATGTACAGGACGTGACTCTTAGTAGTCTTTTGTTGGCAGAGGTCTATATCCCGAGTTCCTTACCCAGGGTTGTTTCCTTAGAGCCGTTGAGCTCACTTCCTTTTCTTTAGATATACCAGGTTCCTTAACTGAGATTGGTTATTTTCCTCTTTAGAGTTGCTGAGCTCAAGTTCTTTCTAAAAGAGTCATCGAGTTCCTTACTCGGATGAGCATGTGCCTTCTCGGTAAAAGAGCCATCGGGTTCCTTACTCGGCTGAGCTTGTGTCCTTTTCTTTAGAACGACAGGGTTTCTTTCTCTCGAGATGTTGAACTTGCTTTCTCTTCTCTAGAGATACCGGGTTTCTTTCCCAAACTCGTTCTCTTCTCTAGAGTTGTTGAACTCGTTTATTCTTTAGAGCTGTCGGGCTAGTACCGTCTATTTTTAATCGATTACAAACGCTTATGTAATCGATTGCATAATGCTGGGTCCATCCTAGGTATTTTGAAAATTCCAACATTCGCCTTTGTCCGCCCTTGTTTGGGTTCTTACCTCATAATCATAGTGATTATGTCTAAGTGCCAACCTGGACACTCAATACTTCACACCGGCTCCCTAGTCTATGTTGTGTTACTATTGACGTGTATGTAATGAACCTATATGATAATGTTGGAACCTTGGAAGGTTGGTTCGTGAGATGATGATATGTGCATTGATACCATGGGGGGTGCATGTCAGTGTATCGAGGCGGCCCTCGTTTGGGGCAGTACATATGTGCATGGGGGGGTGCATGGCATTATCCTAGCTAGGACGGATTTGCACGACAGAAATAGGATGATTGGCTGTAGGGTACCGGGATACTGGGGGCCACGTTTGTTAGGAACTCCTTTTGACACCCAGGGTTGATCACCACTGGGGGGAGCGACCTGTGCATGACAGAGTGACCCTGACAAGCTACTGCATCATCTATATACCGAGATGGACTATTTCCGTGATGGTACCACATTGCATGCTAAGAGTTGAGTCAGGAGCATGCATCATGCTAGGCATTACAATTTGACTTGTGGAATGTTTTTGGATGATTATCCTTGTTGGCTGTGATGAAACGCCTGGATAATATGGTAATATCGTGATGTTTGGATTCCTCTTCTTAATTGATGTTATCTGTTGCTTGTTAGTTTACATGATAAACTCACATTTGCTTTATTGTACCGTGTGGTTTGGTACTTGTGATGATCGCGAACCGTGTTCGTTTGAGCAGACGGACAGCAGTAGGACTTGGAAGATGACCATCTCTTTGGGTTGGAGACGTCGAGTTGTCGGGAGGTCGATGGATTAGATCTCGGGTTGGAGTTGTGTTTTGCTAGTTACACCCCGTTGTTTTGATAGTTACACCCCATTGTTTTGATAGTTACACCCCGTGGTTTTGATAACTATACCCTATTGTTTAAATTCTTTTCTCCTTTGTAAAACACTTATACATTTTAGAAATGGTTGATTGTACCTAAAACTAAACCACGTGTTGCATGTATATGTATTTGAGATGTCTCATGTGTACCTTATTCACATATTTGCTTTATGATGATGACTATTATGTGCTCGCGGGAAAAAAAATATACTACCATTTTCATAATCAAATTAAGGGGTTTTCTTTTATTAAAACGTGTTAAGGGCATGATTAAGAGTTACGATACAGTAGTGACTAGGCGGGTCATTACAATAGCTGCTAGGAAGATTGGTTTTTTTGGTAAGGAATTGAATGAAGTTGTAAAAAAAAAAAAAAAAAATCTTCATTTTTATGAGTATGGTAAAGTACAGGATGGCCCAGTTTGGATCAAAATCCTAGGAACCATTAAGATTTAAATCTTTAATGGGTAATGTAGCTTCAAGATTTATGTGGGGTGGGCAAAATTTTCTCTTGGCTTTGTAAACTATAGAAGTGTGTTTTGATGGACTAGTTTCGAAATTAATCTAGTGAAGTAGTCTATTTTTTTAGCGAACCTAAAATCTTTAGTGGGTAATAATTTAGCTTAAATTGTGATTCTAAGGGTATGTTAGATTTTTTATTTTCAAATATTATTTTCAGTTTTCAAAATGCAACTAAACAAGGTTGATCATATTATAGTTGGTGGAGGGTGATGCATGTCACATAGCAAAGTGTAGAATTGAGGTAGAGGTTGAACAAGATGAAAACAAAAGAAGAAAAATGAGAAAACATCTCCCAACTGTATTTAGTTTTCAAAACACTTGTTTCATAAACAATTTTGAGAACTTAGGATATTTTGGATGAGAAGTTTATTGCTAAATAGTGCAAAATTGTTCTAAAAAATAGTTTTTAAAACTATAAAGTGAGAAGAGAATCAAATAGACCCTAAAATTCTATCACGAGGATTTACATTCTTTTTTCTTTCCTTTTTTATTTCTATAAAGAAGTCAATATTTTATTTTGGAGCTCTGACTGGACATTGAAGTGCTAGGATAATTGTTAAGCTAATTATTTGATAGCATTGTTTTTTTCTTCTTCATAATTTAATACATTAATTTGATCTTGGAATCATAATAGAATCTCTCAATTTATCCTAGTCTTTTGTTAATGGTGTCATTATAATTTCATTGTGTGTGTCTTATAGATTTATGATTTCAGCATCCACTCTACACCCACTTACTCATCCAATGTGCTGTATTCTATAATCTATAATAAAACTAAGAAGATAGTCGGGCCATGGTATGGGACCATAATGTTAGGTCTGGATGACACGTGTCTCATCCACCTTAGGTTTTGATGAATAACAATAAATATAAATTATTGATACTCTAATGAGTTTGACAAGCAGACAAGATTATTATGTTAAAGGAATTTACAACATTATGTATCATCCACAACTATAGAGCGTATGACATTTTTTAATCTAGCGTCCAACATGCTATATCCAGGGAGTGTTCACTCTTATGCAATTAGTATAACACATAGTTATAAGGTAAACTCACAAGTCCAGTCTAAAAGACTGAATATCACAAAAAAGGAAGTGCACATGTACTATTTTATTCAAATTCTATTTGCCTCTCTTAACGTTTGAATTTAAGAAAAGGACGATATAGAAGAGAATAGAAGGCTTCAACGAAATATTCCCTTAAAGGTCCCTTGCACTACAGACAAAAAACACATGGGATTGTCTATAATATGGATAAAATCCTCACTATTTAGAGCTTGAAATGTCGCCTTATTCTTCTATGTGAGAGAATGGTTCTTTCAAGATATCCACACTGATCCCATAACAGATACTTCATTGAAGTCTATAAAAGGATGTCTCCCTCAATGAAGCAACTAACTCAAAATGAGAAAAAGATAGAACAAGAGCGTAAGAAAATACGTGGAGTAAAACTTTGCTAAAATCACTAGACGACATACATTGTTTTCATTTGTTTATTCTTTGTGAAGTAAAGTTATTCTATATTTGTGCCTAACTATATATTCATTCTTTGAGTGTTAAGAATACTTGTATTCATTCAAACATTCGTTTGTGAAAGCTAGGAGTGACTTAATGTTAAGTAGTACTTGGGTTCTTAGATTCAAGGGGAGTCTAAGAGGGTACCAGAAGTTGTGTTAAGAATACTTGTAACTCGGGAGTGATATGTTAGAATACTTATTTTCTAATCAAGTTTTTATTTGTGGAACCCTTTATTAGTGAGTAAAGAAGAACTGGATGTAGCTCAGGTTGAATGAATCAGTGTAAACCAAGTGTTTCTACTTCTCCATAAAGGTTTATTAACCATTCTTATAACACTTTCTAATTCTCAAATGACTTGGTTCAATGTAACATTCTCATGTACATCATCTATATATACAGTTTAATTAGTGAGATCTGTGAATCTTCGTCTAACAAAGATCATTACATATATATTATTCTATCTGAATTATTAATGTCCTATTTACATTAATCCATTGATCAAGGACATTTTAGATTAAAATTATAAAATACCTATTTTTCATTATCATAATTTCTATCATGATAACAAGTTTCCAATTTTAATCAAGGACTTGTCAAATTAAAAATTAAATAAAATAATAACTATGATAATAAAATAAAGAACAATTTTTTACTAAAATTAATAACATAATGGATTGGATCTTAGACACACACATTCTTCTCCAACAATATCCCACTTGCACTAAAGTCAATCACTCATGTATTCCATTACTAATTCCATTCTATGCTCAACTACTTTAGTTTTAATTTTGAGTCTATGTAAATGAGGCACAATCTTTGGTTTTTCTTGAGTACTTAAAAATGGTCTTAGCCACTTTCAATGCTCCTTAGCAATACTTTCTTGATATCAACGAGTTACACCTAATGCACTAATGATATTAGAACATGAAAAAATCATGCCATACACAATAACTCCAACTACACTAGCATATGGTACTCCAATTCCTATTGGCAAATAGTCTCTTTTGTAGTTTCAATATTATCCCTCTTTAGGATGATATCAATATAGGTAGATGGAAGACACCAAGAAACCCTTTAGATCTATCTCAATAAATCTTTATTTCTAAAATGTAGGTTGTATATCCCAAATGTTTCATGGACAATATATTAGTAGCCAATTGTGTATTATTTTCAACCATATGTCATTTAAATATAAATGTTATGCTCTCACTGACCTTTTTGTACTCACAAAGTTCTTCTTCATAGCTAACAAGATTGAACCATTCAATTATCTTGTTAAAATGAATGTTCCAACTTCTACGCAGTTGTTTCAATCCATAAATGAATCATTAAAACTTGTAGACTTTATTATGATCAGATAAGGGGTGTGAATCCCTCGGGTTGTGTCATGTACACATCCTTTTTTAGCTCACCATTATAGGGAAATTGTTTTCACATCCTTTTCCATATTTCATAATCATAATATGTTACTATGACAACTAAAATCCAAATTGATTTGAGCATTGCCATAGGAGAAAAATCCATCATAACCTATTTATTCCTTTTAACAATATCTCTTGACAACAAGATGAGCTTTATAAGTCTCGACTTTACTCTAATCATTTTCTCGTTAACTTATTTGCAACAAATTGATCTTGTACGATTGTACCCTATGAAGAATCAACTAAAGCCCTTACTGTGTTGATCTTCATTGATTACATTTCAGATTCCATGGCTTCTTGCCATTTTTTGTGGTGTAGGCTTTGCTTACCTCTACATAGCTTTTAGGGTCATCATCATTATGATAAACCAAATCCAGCATGTCATCTTGCACCATTAGGTTTAACTTACCGAGTGCATGATGCACTCAAGTGGATCCTTTTAGAAGGCTCTTGTATTGGGTTTTGAGCTTGTCCAAAGATTGGTTCACTCTTAAGTCACAACCTTTGGAGGTGATAACCTTTTTTGTTAACTTCTAAACATGAAAAGAAGGTCTTTCAATGTCCATCCCATGTTCATGACTTTTTATTTAATTGGAAACTTGAGCTTCATCAAGTTTAATTGTTTTTCAATGGCTAGCTTCTACAAGAAGTTTCCTTTTCGAAAAGGTTACTCATCTTGCCATAAACACTTTATGGTTAGAAGGTTGGTGTAAAAAATATCCCAATGAACCTACATTTCTCAAACCTTGTCTCAAGTTTGTCTATTTGCAATCTCTTAATGTAAGTGGGACAATCCCAAGTCTTGTTGTGTTTGACATTCATTCTAGCCCTTTCTATATCACATATGAAGTTGTAGATACTAATTTTTTAGGAATTTTATTTGGCAAATAAGTTACTGCTTCTAAATTATATATGCACATAAACTTACTAGAAGATCATAGGTAACTTGATTCTCATAGTCAATTATCATATTAAGCATCTTATGCATGAGAACAATTTTTAGGTAATGATATTAATCATCATAATTGGATCCAACCAATTTTGTTTCAATATTTCTTTAAGTGGGAAATTCATTAAAACTATGAATGAGTCACTCGGTTCAATTCATTTCTCAAACATATTCTAAGGCATAATATATCACATATATTTTTCTAAGACATTATGTATCACATACACTTAGAAAAAAATAATCATACCAAATAAGTATCTCGTAGTCAGGTCAATCCTATTGGTATCTACAAAATAATTTAATACTTCCTCAAATTATTCAAGTATTTAGTATAAATTAATTATAAATGTACATCACATGCTATGTTAATTAATTATAAGTCATCTGGTTATCAGGTCGTTCCTTATTATTAATTAAGTAAATAGCTTGCATCACATGTTTTTATTTTAAGCTACAAGTCTTCTGATTGTGAAGTTGTTCCTTGTAATCAAACAATTTAATATGTAACATCAATTGGATAACATATCACCATATCATAAAACACATATTACAATATAATACGTATTCCCATAAAGACTATAAACAACATGTCACCAAAATTTGATTAAACATGTCATCATATCATTAAACATGTCACCAAAATTTGTTCTCCAAACTGAATTTTGAGCTTCAAAACGAAAAATCAAACATAACCTAAGATTATGTGTAGTTTTCAAGAAAATATATGTAGTTTCTAAGAAAAAAAATAAAATAAAACCATGAAAAGTCTATCTTGATCTGATGAGTCACAGGTGCATAATCAAACTCATCTAAACATTTAATCTGATAAATATAAGCCTAAAGTTATGAATGGATGAATTCAGAGTATCTTACCGAGTACAATATAGTGACCAATTGTAGATTCCAGTCTAATCTCCAAGCAGCTTTTCCGGAATCTATGCAAACACCTATGATTCCTCTTTGAATTGCTGCCAAAACGCATGCTAGCATTGTTCCCGTATACCTTAGTGGAAATCCTTTAAGCAATTGGACCTGTTTATTAAATTGAAAATAGTCATTTGAGAAGGATAATAAATTAATAATCACATGAAAGCCTTTTTTCTAACAAAACTGAAGGAAATTATTAACAAAGAGAGTTATGACAGTAAACTGAAAAGGGTTAATCGATCCGTTTTATACTCTTATTAGATGGCTGATATTATATAAGTTAACACAATTCATCATGACTTTGTTAATTAATATATAAGTTTCCCTGTTAAGACGCTCTTATACATGAAAATGATAAGAAAATTCAAATATGTTGTAAAACAATAGAATATAGAAAGAATAGGATTCATACTTGAACAAGAAACCAAGCTGTGTATGAGAAGCAACTGCAAATAAAAAATAAAGTGCCCTAAAGCATGTGATTTTCGTGTGCCGCAACGGTAGTTTGAACATGATGACTATGATGACCAAGATAAAATTCCTTCCCTTTGTAAACACTGGTAACTAATGCCCCCCAACACAAAAAATTGCCCCTCCACACTTTGCTCTACCAGCTCAAGTGTGCAGACCCAATTTCTCCAATCTGCATTAGTTCATCAACTAGTGCTAGCTATGCAATAATGCTACGGAAATTTTTTTCAGATTTATACAAATAAACTTGTATATTCTAGATACCTGAATATGATAGAGGTAAAGAAGTTGCATATAGGAACCAAGTTGAGAAAATTGACAAAGTAAGTAGCAGAAGTGTCTCTTATACCATACTAGAATAATCCTTGAGCCAGAATCATCCTGTATGAATTTGATATCATCACATTGTTAAAAAATCATAATGACAAGCCTTCAATTATTATAAATATCCACTTTATAGAACTTGTAATGATATAGTAAAAAAGGAACAGAGTATGTGTGTGTTGACATGGTTTAAGCCTTTCAAGATAAGGAATGACATGATGCCTATAATATATTGCAATTATAATTTCTTGTAATTCAAACTATTTATCAAGTATGAAACACCTTTGTCTATTTGATTATTGAATGTAAAATGAAGATAAAGTAATATGACCCTTGACAGTATTAAGAAACTCTATTTTGGTTTCCCGCACTTGATTACATTTTAGATTCTTAGAATGTGAATTTGAGTCTAATTCAACTCCAAAAATTAGCGTAGGAGTGAGGATTACTCATCACTTATACACTATATTTTTAACTTTATCTTTAGTTAATATGGAACTTGAATTTTTTCCAATACAAACCTCTCATTCTCTTCTCCTTCATTGCTATTTGTGTCACTCTTTGCCTCCCTTTAAGGAAATCAAAAGAAAGAAACAAAGCAAATTAATAAGGTGCTAAACTCGCTCGATCTATAAATTATCTCTTACCACAAGAGACACAAGATTTGCTATCATTTCAAGTGCATAAGACCGAGAGGAGGGGAGAGAAGCATGGTTAACAAGGCATTAAGAAGTTTCAATTAGATGTCTATGTTTATGTTTTGTGAGTCCATTATGTTCAGGTATATTTAGGGGAGTTAAGAGTTGAGTAATGCCTTAAATTATAAGAAAATTATGTGACTTGAGATATTCATCACCATTACCAGTATAAGTTTTGATTTTGGTATTTAATTGATTTTCCACCAATGATTTTGAATCATCTGATTTAAATTTAATAGGACAAAGCCAAACATGTTTTGAGAAATGGTCAATTAAAATGGCATAAAAATGTTATCAATTTATTAAAGGAATTGAGGCATGGTCCCATATACCAGAAGACAATTTCTAGCAAAGTACTAGATAGAGTAGACTTATGGAATGGTAATTTATAAGTTTTATTGGACAAACAATCAGAACAAACTAAAGACAACAATTGAACTTGAATTTGACAACTTTGTAATGCATGGTAAAGAATTAGAGATGTTGGGTGACCAATGGGACAGTTTCACAGGGTAGAAGAAGAGGAACCAACATGATGAGCTTGAACGGAAGGTCCAAATGTCAATTTGTAGGCATGGTTTTCATTCTTTCCACACAAAAAGAGCAATTCAGTCATTTGGAAACTTTCTTTGTTTCTATAATGGATTTAGTTATACACACCCTTCAGAAGAAAGTAAAAGTCCGTGTAACACAGATTTTAAGGAATGTGCGGCAGTGGCTGCAATGCATACTATGAACCCAAATAAAAAAAAAAAAAAAGCCATTGACCCGCTCAAGGCCTGTACATGCAAATCACATCAAATTATCAAATTATCAAATTATATTCTACATTCTAAGGTTATCTAAGGTTATGATGGTTTTTTAGGAAGGCAAGTTTTGTTTTTCAGTGGGAAGGATGAAATTCTTGTGGGGGTGAAGATGCTGAGATGCTAGATTTGTTAGACTTCCAAGCTCTCTATAGAAAGTATAGATCATTATATTAACATATTGAATTGAGTTGGGCAAGAATCAAGTTCTCTTAAAACCAAAAGTGAGGTAGGTTACATTTAAAAACAAAGTTTCCTAGATAAGCAACATATACCTTTTGTGCACTTGAATTCTGTGCAACCTTGATTGCATCCTCCCCTAATGTTTCATCACACATAGGACATAGCTGATACAAGAACATTGAAGCAGTTAGTCTGATTCCATATTTCAAATGTAAGTTAATCACCTGAGTGAAATGTTCAGATACATTATTTCATTCTTTCTTAGCAATTAACTAAAATGGTTACTAGTTAATTTTAGATACCAAAAGGGTGGTGTGTGTTTGCAAATTTTAGATCAGTTCATCTAGATCACATAAACTATGAATGTCCATATCAATTCAATCCTTGGAGGTGCCAAGTAAGAGAAATCCCATCTTCCTTAGTTATCACTACCCACCTATAATTAACAAAGAAAAGGACAAGGTACAATATAGCAAAGTTGGTTTTAGAGAGTATTCTGACCCTCAGATCATAACCATGTTCCTTATGTTGGATGCATAAACAGCGCACAAAGTATAGAAAATAATTAAAAACAAGGAAAGGATAGTAAGAAAATGAGTCAATTCTTCTTCTCAAAACCTCCGTTAAATTTCCTGGTATCATGCCCAAGTCAGTGTATCAGTCCACTTCTTGGTACCCTTTAAGAAGCCTTTCCTGCCTCTTGTAATACTCAACATGCTTGATTATTGTTCTGGCATGAACCATATCTTAGTAAAAACAGGAAATGTTTTCTCAAACCAAACTACTCCTAAAGTGTCATTATCTTATCTTACTCTATGATAATAAAATATTTGTTCTATTTATCATAAAATGAAAGATAACAATGATTCACATTAACATATATTCAATGCTGTAAGAGCAAGGGTAATTTCTTGTTCATGGACATACATTCACACTTATAGACTACTCACAGTTATGCCTTTACTTCGAATTCCTTTCCTTATGTTATTAATATTGCAGTCTTGCATAGCAAGCTTCCAAGTTTCTTTTTAAAAATGTAATTCTTAAAACTTTGTAAGGGAATGATTTCTATTTCTTCTTTTTTTGATAAATGTGATTATTTAAATTCATTTAGAATCAGATTTGAGATAAAATAATTTAATCAAATTAAAGTATCAGTGGTGCGTACCTCGGATATAGAAGAGTATCATTTGTAAAATCAAATAAAAATATCATTTATAAAATTATTGTTAGGTAGTCCGAGGGGCTAAAATATGGGAAATTTTTCCATGGACACAATGTGAATAAACTATACAAATGAATTATAAACTACCCTCAACCTTAAACTCTAAGATATTTAAGTGTGTGAGCCTTTAACGTTTAATTATATGTTACTTATTCATTTTCATTCAATGTAAACTTATGTTACTCGGTTTATTACATTCACATATTAACAAACAATAATCTTAAAAAGATAATAGTGCAGAATTTTGGAGAATGAGGAGGCCACTTCAATATATCAAACATGTATGAGTGTTCATTCAGTATGTCAAGTTCCATGCTGAGGGCAGATGGAACTCTGTTGCTAGGCTTGCAGGTCCCTACCAATCTTTATACACTATATATGTCTTACTCCTTAATTCCTAACATAGTTTACACCTAAGTCCAATATCAATTTACAGATTTATACAAGTGACACACAACAATTAAATTGCTTCCAACTTCAACTCAGTAAATTGACTACCCTTGTATCATAAGTTTTTCTTATGGCCTTTTGGAATCATGCTTTTTATGATTCTTAACTCTTCACTCTTGAGCCACCCTCTTCATAGTTGTTTTTATCATCTTTTTTTTGTCCAAATGATTGATCATTTATTATTCTCTTAACAGGACTAAAAAGAAATGTGAAGAGCTGCAGATTGAGATGGGTGAATTACCTGAGGCCAGACCTCAACAAGGGTCAAATAACACCACAAGAAGAAAGCATAATTCAAGAGCTGCATGCTAGGTGGGGAAACAAGTAAAGAAAAATGAATTTCAAATATCTTCAAACTTGCAATTTTTTATAATAAATCTTTGAAGCTAAATAAAAATTCAGCACTTCAGGTGGTCAACAATTGCAAGAAGCTTTCCAGGAAGAACTGACAATGAGATAAAGAATTATTGGAGGACTCACTTCAAGAAAAATTCTAAAACCAACTCTGATGTTGTCAAGAAAAATAATAAATCTTGCAATTGCTGGCTGTGATAAACCATAGAATGCACTAAAAGCTCTAATATTTTTTGTCTTATGTTATGTTGCATAGAGACTCTGTTTTGTTTTTTTCTCAATAAAGCCACTAAGTTGTTCCCAAACAAACACGGAACTCACCCAATTCTGGAGCATGAATTAGCCATTGCACTTGAAGCAGCACATTACCACCCAGGTTCATCAAATGCCACACCAAAAACAGCAAAAAACAGGGCCTACCCAAACAGAAAATTCAAAACACAAAAAGGTAAACCCACAGCAAAAAAACTTTTCACAATACAACAATCAATAGGTGCATGTGGGTGTCGAAGTTTCCCACAACCTAAACTCAAGGAACAAAAAATAAAAAGCAACAAAATTTTGAATAAATGCAGAAAAACATAAAAATATAACAAAATAAAGGGGGGGTTCGTAAACATGGCATCCACAGAAGAAGCATCATACATTATGATAAGAGGTATAGCAAACTAACCATTAATGTCTAAATTATTGTGCTTCACAACTGAAACCATCACTGTCGACGACCCACGGACTCCGGACTCCATGCCTTCAACTCTTTCTTTGAACTGGGGAGCTTTGCGACAACCAACATGCATGGGGGCTCAGGCTTTGGAACCTCTTCCGAGGGATTGAACTATACCAATAAAGAGGCAGCTTCAACAATGGCGGCATGGGAGGCAACAGCAGACGAAAGGCGATGACATTGTAAGGTGCGAGAGAGAGGGAGTATGGAAGAGCTAGGGCACACGTTTTTTTAATAAAAGGGAACCTCCAAAACGATAGTATAAAAGGAAAATGAAGGCTGCATAAAAAAAATTAAATATTAAAATGGACGGAAACGACGACGGTTGTTACATAATCGTCTTCGTTTTGACCTTTCGATGACGGTTTCTGGAAAGCCGTCATTGTAAACATCCACTTAATTACCTTAATGCCACCGCGCGACATACGAAGACGATTATGGAACAACCGTCGTCGATGCTGTGTCGTAAAAAGCACTATTTCTAGTAGTGCAATCACCATATATTATACAAAATATAATATAATATAATAATAACAATAATAATCTAAAGTATATATTAGAATTTGGATTCATGTCAAATATAAAAAAACTCATTAAGCATAATCCAACAATTGAACATAGGTTTCGAATTTAACAAATCAAGTCAAAGATATTTCAGCAAGTTTATATCACAATATCTGCATATAAGATTTCAATTTCCAAAAATTTTGCAACAATTGCAATAAATTTTAATAAAACACATTTTTGATTATTAATTCACAATGAAGTTAACAAAAGATTTTGTAGGAAAAAGAAGAGCACATACACGGTGGTTCACATTTGGATCAGACTTCACAAACATATTCTAAAAACAAAAGATATCACACATCTAATAATCCAATATAATAATCATGCATTTTGGCATGTTTCAGGTTCAACGAAACACATTTTCACAACAATTGCAATATCCTTGATGGAATTGACAAAAAGCATATTCTCTTTTAGAAGAAAAAAAAGATTCCACCGTATGATTTTAAATACAAAAGACCCCTGATAGCAGTTGATAGTTAAATATAAGTGTTTCCAACACTTGCAATGGAAAATTAGAATTTATTTAGTGTTCAAAATATACAACAATAATGAATAGAGAAAAATAGATTTGTTAACCTGGATGGGCGTTCTTAAAGCAACAAAAATTTTCTTCAATAGTGTGTAGATTCTACGTGTATCCACACTAAGATCAATCTCCTATCGACTCTTTGATGAGTGAAACTTTGAAGAGCTAGTCCTTTTTCTACTCTTCAGGTCTAAAATATAGGCTTGAACTTTTCTAGTTTGTGTATGGTACTTTTTGCTCTCAAGTAGATGCTTCTTTTTATAATGTTAAAGAGATATGAAATTGGGCATTTTCCAAAAAAGGAGAGATTTTATTTAAATAATTTCATATTTCTTTATCTTTATATTTGAAAATAAAAATTATTTCATATCTTTTTATCTTAAAAAGCTTCATGATATAAGACAAAGATAATTTTCAAATAATCACATGACTAATTATGGTAACTAATCATCGATTTGATCCTCATATGTAGCAATAGAATCTTCATCTTATTTTGTGGACAACTTTTACATTTATAAAATAATACTCTTTGTTTATATTATTATATTCTTGGTGCTAATAAAGAATATAATAATATTCCACTAAAATATTTTTTGATTAAATTAAATCCTATAATTTAACTATCAAATAAATTATTTTCATTTGCAAAGATAGGAACACTTGTGTGTGTGACCCGGTAAGTTCAATACTAAACTGATAATAAATTAATCATAATTAATTTACTAATCAAGGTAGACAACACTCCTTGACGTTCAAATAATATGAAATATCATCTTTCACCTTCAAGAATCAATAAAAGAATAATGAAATATTTCATTTCATCATTTACCATTCAAGGTTAACTCTAGAGTATAGTATTATTGTCAAACTCTAATAAGTTAACGTATTTAATCAATGAATAAGTTAAGAAACTCTTTTGTTCTTTTATTCAATAGAGTAAATTACACTCACACCTCTTGCGTTTTGTTCAAATTTCACTCGATACCTCTCCCTTTTTGCACATTACTTTTATCCCCCTCTATCAACGTTGTTAAATAATGTCAATTAAAATATGTGAGCAGACAAAATTGCCCTTACATTTTAATTGTAAAACTCAAATTATCCCCTCCTAATTAGTTTCAGAATTTAGGATTCACATTTCATTCATCTTCACCATTTGCGAGTACTGTTCATCTTCCTCTTGTTGGCGAGTTCTTCTTCATATTTCTGGGGGTGCGAGTTTCTCTTTCTATCACGACATTCACGTTCCATTTCTCTTCACCGTTCGTGAGTTCTTCACCGTTCCTCTTCCAGTTCGCAAATTTTCCTTTCTGCTCTTCCAATTCGCGACATTCAAGAGAGCCTCCATTTTTCTTCCTCTTTGACGTTCATGAGCACTCTGTTTCTCTTCCTGTTCCATGATTTCTGTTCACGCTAGGGTTATGCTTGTAAGTGACCATTGGACCTTGCATATAGGTTACTTTTTAAGATTATTTATTTAATTTTGATTGTTTATTGTTGTCTATTTCTGAATGGGGTTTCAATAAGGGTCTAGTTTGGGACCACTTATGACTTTTAAAATCATTTGTTTATTATTATTGATTAAAATAGTGTTGATGTTTGGGATCATAGGAAACACAATGGATGAACTGGAAATCATTTGTTTATTAAAATAGTGTTGATGTTTGGGACCATAGAAACACAATGGATGAACTGGAATACATGGGTCCTGAACCAAGCAACATGGATATTTAGATCCACTTTACAGAGCAACGCGGTGAACCAAGTGAGATATGTAATGTTGATCCTGATAAGTTTGAAATGTTCAACTCACATGACTGTGTGAAAAACATTGCTAATAATTTAGACTTGCCACCATATTACCCTTTTATTTAGTAGTTTTGTTGTATTGCTAGTGGTAAAATTCTTCCCCTTAAGACTGATCATGATGTGCTGAAAAATATTTGCTAAGAATCAAAATTCAGTTCATATGTATGTTAGTAGAACAAATGATGAGAGGAAGGGTGTTAACACTGTATACCAACAAAGTGGGTTCACGTCTAACAAAAAGTTGGGTTTATGTCCACTTACAGAAAAAACAAAAAAGAAGCAAGAGTCTTAAAATATTTTCAGGTTGAGAGGAAGAAGATGAGGGTATTTTAGACATAAAATTTCATTAAAAGTCATGTGACCAGCATGTGTATAATTTCTGTTAAATTATTAAACAGTGTTTAGGACAGAGGGGATCTGGGTGTAATGTGAACTAACCAATTAATGAGTTTTTTTAGGGTGTTAAAAGGGAGGGTTATCGAGTGAAATTTGAGCAAAACACAGGAGACACGGGTGTAATTTACTCTATTCAATATTATCCTGACCAAGATCTTATTTTTATCATAGAACTCAAACTCATTACCAAGAGTTGATGGACTCTTTCTTGATTATTCATTAGTTCTACAAGTATTTAATCATATCCAATATTCATTCAACTAGTGCCCTAAGGCATTACGTGTTTGAAATTAAAATATAATAAATAACTTGTTAATTACTATGATAATCTCAGGTCAAAGGAAACTATTATATTTCTTCTTGAGAACTTCCTATTGAAATATTATGGAAATATTAATCAATAGGAATTCTCAATTGACTAAGTTCAATAATGACAACCACACGTACATCATCTATATATGCAATTTAATAAATGAGATCTATTAATTTTTATTCAATAAAAGTCCTTACATATATATTGGTCTAGATTAATATTCACAGTAATCCGATGATCAAGGAGAATTTAGATTAAAATTATAAAGAACTTATTTTTCATTATCATAATTTCGATAACAAGTTTCTAATTTTAATGAAGGACTTGTCAAATTAACAATTTAATAAAATAATAAATATGATAATAAAATAAATAAAAATTATTTACTAAAATTGATAATATGATGAATTGGATCTTGAACATACACATTTATTTCTAACAGTTCTAAGCAACTATGTTTCACTTGAAACATTCAGTACTCTAAAACTTCATTTTTCATTTCTAGAGTGCTTTTAGAGTCTTATAGAGTCACACCTAGCCTCATAATGGCAATTGAGGTAATTTTTTCCTTGGTTACCACATTCAAATGCAAACTACTTGCAGAGTCTTATAGGATGCAAAACTAATAAATTAATGGTTTGCATGAACCTACTTGCAATGGATTTCTACTTTACTATTTCCTTTAGAAAAAATTATTAATCTTTTCCTTAATTAATGAATACAGCAGTACTGAAACTGAAAAATGATGTAAGCATTTGATAGTCACTTAAGCTTAAATTTTCTATTTATTGATTGTTGATTCTAGGGGTTATGGTTCTTTTTCTTTTTGGGCTTCTTTTGCTTCCTAATTTCCCCTACCTAGTTTAGTTTTGGCTCCTAATGTTTCATGTTTAACGATGATTGTTGATTTAGGTATGGTGGGGCGCTGCAAGGAGCATATTCACTATTTTTCATCATTAATTTCATATTTCCTTAATCTTAATATCCAATTTTAGTTTTATTTTGCTCATTCCATTGTAATGTTCTTATCATGATAGTTTCAACTATGATGAATATGAATTAGAAATCATTATTTATATAGATGACTATGGATAATTCACATAGCTAATCATGTTGGAGGGAGGATATTTAAGAAAGTAAAGGTTTTATGAAAGATTTGGAGGAAGAGAACACTTTTATAACTACACAACTCTTTTCCTTTTTGGCTTCGTACAAGATGGTGGATATGACCCCTATTTATACTAGTGACACCTCCTTAACTAATGGCTAGGATTGTGCCAACACAACTCTTAACTAGTGGCTATAATTCATTTTCTAGAATTCTCCATAATTTTCTTAGCCTAGATATTTCCATGGTACTTTCTAGGTTAAACTATTCTAGATATTTCTATGGAACAATCTAGAGTGGATTACTCTAGAATTTGGACTACACACTTATTGGATATTTCTAGATATTGGGCCATTTAAGAATTAAGTCCAATGGATCAAAAACCTAAATTAAGTTTAATATGCAACACCCCCCCCCCTTAAACTTGATTTTGTAACTCCAAGCAATCTTCTCATCTTAACAAGGTCTTCATTCTTGAGTGGCTTGGTGAAGATATCTGCAGCTTGTTCTTAAGACTTCACATACTTTATATGCACCTCATTTCTTGCAATGCATTCCTTTATATAATGATAGCGTGTATCAATGTGCTTGCTTCTGTCATGGAAGACTGGATTCTTTGCTAATGATATTGCAGATTTGTTGTCAACATAAATATTTGTTGGCTCCTCTTGTTGCATTTTCAACTCTTTCAGCAAATTCCTTTAATGTAGCGAAGGATTCTCTTTGCAGCTTTCAAGTGTGTAGTAGTTGGAGACTCCATGTAGAGACTAACGAATCCAATAGCAAAAAGGATGTCAGGTCTGGTGCATGTCAAGTAGCGCAAACTTCCAACTAAGGTTTTGAAGAAATTAGGATCAACATCCTCTCCTTCACCATACTTGGACAACTTAACTCCACATTCTATTGGGGTGTTGATAGGCTTGCACTCGTCCATCTTGAATTTCTTCAGTATCTCCCTTGCATAACCTTCTTGAGTGATGAAAATGCCTTCTTCTTTCTGCTTGATTTCAATGCCGAGATAGTATGCCATCTATCCAATGTCAGTCATCCCAAAATCATTCTTCATCACTTTCTTGAAATCTTCATACATCCTTGGATTATTTCCTATGAAGATTAGATCATCCACGTACAAGCACACGATCAAAATATCTCCATCTTTGAGCTTAACATAAAGTGCATGCTCATAAGGGCACTTAATGAAATCATTCTCTTGGAAGTACTTGTCTATTCGACTATTCCAAGCTCTTGGTGCTTGCTTTAGCCCATAGAGTGCCTTCTTCAGCTTCAATACCTTATCTTCTTGTCCTTTGACTTCATATCCTGCTGGTTGCTCGATGTATACTTCTTTTTCAAGTACTCCATTCAAAAATGCTGACTTTACATCCATTTGGTGTATGCTCCACTTGTTTTGAGCTGCCAAAGAAATAATTAGTCTAATAGTTTCTAAGTGAGTAATAGGAGCAAATACCTCATTATAATCGATTCCTGCTCTTCGACTATAGCCTTTTGCCACCAATCGCTCTTTGTATCTTTCAACTTCTCCCATGGCATTCTTTTTAGCTTTGTAGACCCACTTCACACCAATCGCCTGATGCCCTTTTAGAAGTGAGGTTAACTCCCACATTTTATTCTTCTCAATCACCTTGATTTCTTCAGCCATTGCTTCTCTCCACTTTTTGCTTTGGACAGCTTCTTGAAAACTCACTGGCTTACAATCAGCAAAGAGACAAAACAAAATGAGATTATCTTGATTCTCCGTTACCTCATAAAGTTCTTGCAAGCTCCTGAAACGTGGTACTTTTTCGCTTGAACCTCCTACTGAAAATGGTTCTTCTTGTTGACTTGCGATTGGTGAAGTTAGGGGAGTAATAGTCACTTGTCTTTCTTGCTCCATCTTTGGTTGCTCCATTTCTTCGTCCTCCATCAAGTTGGGAAGTAAGTTGTAGTTTTCATCTTGTAGACCCCAATTCCATTCTTCTTCTTCATTGAACTCCACATCACGACTAATGATGGTCTTTTTATTATTCAGATTATAAAGTTTATAGCCTTTAGAATTAGAATCATACCCGATGAAGATGAGCTTCTCACTTTTGTCGTCAAGCTTTAACCTCTTCTCATCATGGATGTGTGCATAGGCTATGCTTCCAAACACTTTCAGGTGGAAGATCCCAGGCTTTCTTCCACTCCATGCTTCTTGTGGTGTCTTTACCCACACGCTTCTTGTTGACGAACAATTTAAAAGGTAGATAGCAGTTGCCACGACTTTAGCCCAAAACTCCTTTGGCATCTTCTTACTCTTGAGCATACTCCTTGCCATGTTGAGAATGGTTCTATTCTTTCTTTCAGCTACTCCATTTTGTTGTGGGCTTCTAGGGACGGTTAAAGGCCTTTGGATTCCATTATGATAACAAAATTCTTAGAATTCTTTGGAAGTGAATTCTCCACCTCTATCGGATCTCAAGGCTTTGATCTCGCGTCCATTTTCTTTCTCCACACTTGCCTTGAACTTCTTGAAGACTCCAAACACCTCCGATTTTTGCTTTAGGAAATACACCTACGTCTTCCTTGAAAAATCATCTATGAAGAGAAGAAAGTAATTACTCTTACCAAGTGAGCTTGGCTTTAATGGTCCACAAACGTCTATATGTATAAGCTCGAGCGGCTTGTTGGCTCTTGACAAAGACTCCTTCGGAAAGCTCTTTCGATATTGCTTCCCAAGTAAGCATCCTTCACATAGCTGGTCAGGTTGACTGATGGAAGGAAATCCTCTCACCATCTTCTTCTTGTAAAGAAGCTCAAGACCACCAAAGTTGAGTTATCCAAATCGCAGATGACACAACCAGGATGCATCGTTATAGCAAGCTTTGAGACACTTTGCAATGTCTTGTTGAATATTTAGCAGAAACATTCTATTTCTTGTCATTGGCACTTTAGCGATTAAGTTATTTTTATTATCTCTTAAAGAAAGAGTATTATTCTTTAAGTGAACATTGTACCCTTTCTCCAAGAGTTGTCCCAAACTCAAAATATTGTTCTTCATATTGGGCACATAGTAAACATTAGAAATGAATTTGTGTTTACCATCCTTTAATCGGATAAGAATTTTACCTTTGCCTTTCACTGGTATCTTTGATTCATCTCCAAACGAGGCATTTCCATTCACCGATTCGTCAAGTTCCACAAACATGTCTCTCTTCCCGCACATGTGATTGCTTGCTCCAGAGTCTAAATACCATATATTGTCTTGTTCTCGTATGTTGTACTTCCGTACCATCAATAGAGTGTCATCTTTGTGATTCCCCTCCTCCACATAGTTTGCCTTCTCCTCAATCCTTTTTATAGGGACTCTACATTCGGAAGCATAATGGCCAAACCTTTGACAGTTGTACACTTGACTTGAGACTTGTCACGTCTTGGTTGCGAGCTACCTCTTCCACGACCTCTTGTTGAGCTCTCTCTTCGATCTTCATTGGCATAGTTGTTACAAAAGGCTACTCTTCCATGTTCACGACCTCTTCCTCGGCCACGATATCCTCCTCGCCCTCTTGTGTTGCCAAAGTCTTCTTCCTTTTCTCTGGAGTTGACTTGTGTCTTGAGTAATTTTTCACCAACCCCTTGCTTCTTCTTTTGCTTTTCCTCGTATGCTTGTAAAGAGCCCAAGAGTTTCTCTATTGTCATAGCTTCTAAATCTTTTGTTTCTTCTATGACGGTGACAGTATGATCGAATTTTGAATCCAAAGATTGCAAAATATTCTCCATAATTTTTACATCATCTATCTTTTCTCCATTTCTTTTTAATTGATTAGTCACCATCAAGACTCTAGAAAATAATCTGATATACTTTCAGCATCTTTCATGTGTAAAATTTCAAACTCACTTCTTAGAGTTTGGAGACGTACCTTCTTGACTGGCTCAGCACCCTTGTAAGAAGTTTGTAGTTTCTCCCATGCTTCCTTTGTGGTGGTTGCCTTCGAAATCTTCTCAAAAGCATCCTCATCTAATCCTTGATAGATGAGATAGAGAGCTTTCTTGTCTCTCTTTCTTAAATCCTTTAAGCAATTATCATAGTTGCTCTTGATGAGCATAGGGACTTGGAAATGAACCATGTTGTTACTTGTCATCTCTCTAGAAAGGATCTTAAGGCTCTGATACCACTTTGTTGGAAGGAAGATATTTGAGAAAGTAAAGGTTTTATGAAAGATTTGGAGGAAGAGAACACTTTTATAACTACACAACTCTTTTCCTTTTTGGCTTCGTACAAGATGGTGGATATGACCCCTATTTATACTAGTGACACCTCCTTAATTAATGGCTAGGATTGTGCCAACACAACTCTTAACTAGTGGCTATAATTCATTCTCTAGAATTCTCCATAATTTTCTTAGCCTAGATATTTCCATGGTACTTTCTAGGTTAAACTATTCTAGATATTTCTATGGAACAATCTAGAGTGGATTACTCTAGAATTTGGACTACACACTTTTTGGATATTTCTAGATATTGAGCCATTTAACAATTAAGCCCAATGGATCAAAAAACTAAATTAAGTTTAATATTCAACAAATCATACATCAAATGAATCAAACTAAGGTTGGATAGATACCTGCTAGGTTGCCTACCACCCCTTATGATGTTTCTATTTTGCTTGATTGTGAACTCTTGTTCAATGTTTTACACGCATGCTTAGTGTCATGTTTTTTGCTAAGGGTTGGAAGAGATTGTGCTGCAGACAAGGCATACAAAGATAGGGAGCCACAAGTGTATGGCCTACCAGGTTGAGAATGAGAGGCATTCCATGGAATGAGCTTAGAGAGGGAGATGTGGGTCTTAAATTTGGTGTTGTAGCAGTAAGAGATGCACGATCCCTAGCCTATGAGAAGATCTTGGCCAAAATGTAAGGGTCTGAAGTAACAGTTTAATCATTTGTGTGATTGTTTATAACTAATATATTTCTTTTTTGGTTCAGAAAATAAACAAATCTAGATAGATAAGCCTACTGATATTCTGATTAAATGGATTTGTGTTCCATGCTCATTCCATGCTTGCTTGTTTTTATTTCATAAATTTTCAATACTTGCCTTGACTATTATCTACAACATAGGATTTCCAAATTTATGTATACAGTATTGCTACATGAATTGTAAAATTCAAATTTTCAAATGGGAATAATAATTTTGACCTCCCTTTCTTGATCAATCCTTGTTAGATCATGTTCTGTTCGTAAGAAACAGAGGTCCAACAATGGAGTTGGATGGTTACTGTTTGATCTGAACTCTCTTTCTGGAGATACTTATGGTGGTGAAGTATTCCCGAGATGGTGATCACAATGCACACGAGGGGACAAAATCAGGCGTGGGGTGTGTGCACTGTGTATAAGGAAAAGTGAGAGTCCAGAAAAACGTACCTTTCCCCTGGAATTCCTTACCTATAAATACTGGCCCGGATGGGTGTGGACCAGATTCCTCCGTATCCGCGTTGACATAATATGCATTTATTGAGCAATCATTATCCTTGATTACTCTTGATTCCGTTGTTGAATTTCTGATTACCTCTAGAATGTTCCTGGAAATTTAAATACGATCAGCCTTTATTGGGCCTCTTGGACTTGGCCCATATTGGGCCTACTGATTTTCAGCATGGGCTTCACGGAGCCGACGTTCGGATTCCTCACGAACGAGGCGAAGCTCTTCACCCATTTTTTGTGAATCAGCTAGGGCAGTCGCCAGTTCCTCTTGTGACCGGATATATCTTGTCTTCAAATTGACAAGACTATCCACGAGGGAAGCAGTCTGATATGCCTGAAGTTGCATCCGACCAAGCGCTGCCAATAGCTCCTCGTTCAGCGGCGAGGCATCCGATAAGTTCTTGGGCGCCCGAACAAAAGGGAAAAGGTCATCAGCACCCTTCTCCCACAGATGACTGGGCACTAGCTTCAGAGCCCGGGGAGCGCAGTCGGCGGAGCTTCCACGACCGACGAGTCAGAGATCAGAATAGGGGAGGCAGGACGAGGTCGCATTGGGGCCGACTTCCCAGCAGGTTCAGGAGCCGATTTTTCAGTAACCCCAGCCACTGCAGCATCCGGGGTAGACTTGGTGATTTTCCTCTTTTTCATCTTAGAAAAGAAGGGAGGAACACCAACACCGTCTAGAGCCGGTTCGGGTTGACCGGACGCCTTGCGGGACCGAGGTCCAACATCACCGGTCCCCTTTTCCATTTCAGCAGCTACATAAAAAAGAAACAATTAGCTAACAAATCAAGAAGATTTACACATACCATATCTAAGATCTCCCGACTAACATTGAGAAAAGGGAATGATATCAGAAACACCCTGGCCTTCTCAGAAAGCATTAATTCGGACCACCGAATAAGCATCCGTGTCCGACAGACCTGTCTCCTCACGTTGGTGAAAGGAGGGGGGAAACTCATGATGAGCACGAGTCCAGTAAAGGGGGAACTTCCACTTCACCCCGGCGGACTCGGGCCCTTGAAGAAAGAAGGGTTGACGGCCGGGAAGGGCGCTTACCTTGAAAAAATTGGCCTTGAATCTCTTAAAAGACTCGGCAAACAAAGGGAAAAGTTTACGTTTGGGTCGACTCTTTAAGGAAGTCCACCCCTTCCTCTCGGGAGGTTCTTGGCCTGAACGGCTAGTATAGTCAGAAAAATAATAGAAAAAGACAGGGACGGTACAGGGAACATCTAAGTTTATACACAAATCCTCAAAAGATTTTATAAAAGACCAGCCATTGGGATGAAGTTGGGTAGGGGCCAAAGAAAGGTGTTTTAAAACTGACATCTCAAATTTGGTAAGGGGGAACCGAATACCCAGACGGGTGACCACGTCTTTACAGAAAAAGAAGAAACTTGAGTCGCGGGGCTCGGTGGACGAGCATATCGGCTTATCAGGATCAGGCTGACAAATGGAAAACCCATCCTGATTCCCGATAGGATGAGCGGCGATACTCTCCCGACTCATGACAGATGAGGTGTTCAAAACCTCATGAGTTACCCAAGGATACTTAGACACTAGGCGAGGAGACGGCCTGTCGGTATGGGACCCAGTTGACCGAGATTCCCCGACCACCTCCAATGAGACGTCCATAATTACCTACGACAAAACCGAAAAGACAGTGGTCGGTAAGAATACCTGAAGAAATGACGACAGTAGAAGAGGCCAATGGCACCGTTTGCCTCGGACCCCGAAAAGCCACTGACACTCCTGTCCCCGTATCGGGGGGCGGATGGAGGATAACCGGATTATGACGACACGCATCCAGGATGTCATCGGCTCGCTTATCAAAACCTGAGGTAGCCCAATAAAAGAATTCGTCTAGGCACCTCGGACAGGGCTCGAACTGAGTCTCAGGCGCAGCTATAATGGGCCGAGGAAACAAAGGAATACCTGAAGGGATTGTAGGAGGCCCCCTAGGTTCAACACAAGACTTAATACTAGAACCCACTACGACAGTTGAAGGACGAACCTTTTTGGGTTTAGAACTCGGCTTGGAGGATTTAGAACCCCCCGAAGGGACACATAACAGATGTTTGTTCTTCTCCTCGTCCGAAATCGGGAGACCAAAAAACCAAAATGCAGAACGAGGAGGAACGGCCCTACGAATACGTGCCTCCTCCTCAGGACTAAAACCAGAAGGACGCATGACTCGAAGAAACAAACAAAGGGCAGAAAGAAATCAAGAGAAAAAAGAGAAGATGAAACCCAGTATGGGGTACTAGACGAAAGAAGGGAAGATGAAGAACAAAACAATAGAATGCAGAAAATCCCAGAAATGCAGAAACCGCAGGAAATAAAAAAGAAGGAAGAGAAGATAACCTGAAAGTAGATGGAATCTGGAGAGAGTAGCACCAAAGACGAAAAGACTGCAGCACGCCAAAGAAGAAAACGAGAGAGAATGAGCAGGAAGTGGAAGACAAAGATACAAGTTCGAAGAAACAAAGCAAGAACTAGAAGGTGGCCAAAAACAAATATCGAAGCATGAAACGTTTTGAATTATGTAATCAACAGAGGAAAATAACCAACCGTAAGGGCAAAACCGTCTGGAAAACCAAAAGTCAGGGGCAAAATAGAAATCTCACTAGAATCACTCATGATTAGAAGGGACAAAGAAAAGACAGCATTTAATGAAGAAGGAGGCGCGTCGTTTCACCTCTGAAGAGTAATCAGAACTTTTCACTTACCACAATTTGAAAACGGGAAAAGGAACCGACTTCCCCCCAGAAAAGCATACCAGCAAGGCAAGAACAAGTCGAGATAAGGCCACTAAACCAAGGTCCGACATACCTATCAGAAGCTGACGCCGGCAGACAAGGCCAAGAAGGTAGACTCGGTCACGGCACGACAGACGACACAAGGCCGGCATAGCATCACATCGGCCACGACTCGACAGACGACAATTGGTCGGCATAAGATCACCCCGGCCACCCGAAACGCCGAGTAACCGGGCTGAGGGGCAACTGTTACGGTCGTCCAATATGGGCCAAGTCCAAGAGGCCCAATAAAGGCTGATCGTATTTAAATTTCCAGGAACATTCTAGAGGTAATAAAAAATTCAACAACCGAATCAAGAGCAACCAAGGATAATGATTGCTCAGTAAATGCGTATTATGTCAACGCGCATACGGAGGAATCTGGTCCACACCCATCCGGGCCAGTATTTATAGGTAAGGAATTCCAGGGGAAAGGTACGTTTTTCTGGACTCTCACTTTTCCTTATACACAGTGCACACACCCCACGCCTGATTTTGTCCCCTCGTGTGCATTGTGATCACCATCTCGGGAATACTTCACCACCATAAGTATCTCCAGAAAGAGAGTTCAAATCAAACAGTAACCATCCAACTCCATTGTTGAACCTCTGTTTCTTACGAACAGAACAGATCATGTCTATCCATCACATGCTTCTTCATTCTCACATGTCTTATTGGCTGTTGAAAAATTGTCACTTGACTGGTTGATTTGCTCTTGTTTGATAGAATGAACTTATTTATTGGTTCCTTTAGATGTTATGTTTCTGGAAAATAGATGTGTAGAAATAGATAACACTCATCTAATATAAACCAATTGTAATTTATTAATATGGACGGCTTCTAGCGTACGTCACCCACATAGGCCTCGCACGGTGCAAATTTTTTTCTAGCCATTTGATTAACTTAAAATAAAAGTTTCATTAAATTAAAATAAAAGACTGGATGGGTGAGGGTGCACCGGATGGAGAAAGTACTATATAATTAAAACGTGGATAGTAGTGATTATTTCTTCCAACACCTCTCTTTGCTCGACCATTCAATTTCTCCCAATAGAGAAAAAATAAACGTAATTTTTTGGGGGGTTAGATTCGAAACTGTTGACTTTGAAGTGGTTTCGTGATGGGTTTCAACTTACAATGGTTTACTGTTCGTGGTGGAATCATGGAAAGTAGCGGTAGGGTTTCCTGGTTTACGACGGTTTACAGTACAGTTCTTGGTGTGGGTTTCCCGATGAGGTTTGTTGCTGTTTGTACTGAGGTTAGTAGTGGAGTTCTTAATGTGTTGCTTCAATAGGTTTCACAATGGGATTCAATGGTAACGGTGGGTTTCACAGTGAAATTTGACCGCAACCTCATTCTTGACAGAAGAAAGAAGTTATATGTTATGGGTTTTAATCTAGAATTGAGTCATGAAGGCTTGTTTTGTGGCTTTTCTTTATTAAATTTTGTATCAGATTCTCACATCTAAGAAAATTCTTTGTATAAATTTTTATTGGATGAACCTCGACGTTTGTATAAATTTCGTTTCGTGGTGGTTGTATGTTGAACTGTTGAAGTATATGCTATTGATTTTTTATTTGATGAAGTTTTTGTTTGGTTGTGACTTTATTTTTGTTATCGATGGCAAATGACCATAAAACAAAGAAAGTTATTGTTTTGAATTGCAAGATGTCAAGGATCCGCACAACTTGTGATAACTGAATTTTGAAGCTTCTAATTGCATTTTTCTAAAATAAAAAAAGTTGTATGGTACTTTCTCCATCCGTGTACGCTCACTCATCCAGTGTTTATTTAATCGAACAACTGAAAAAATATTTGCACCATGCGAGACCTATGTCGGTTACGTACGTTAGAAGCCATCTATTAACATGATATAACATGAATTCCATTAACATATAAGTCAGTCAAATTATATTATTTGTTAAGAAAATTGATTGAAAAATATGAGGTGTCATACTATCTTCAAAAGAAATTTCTTAGTCATATATAATTTTTTATGATCAAGGTACATATTAAGAATATTTAAATTTTTTTGTTCACATATACTGTTGGCTAGCTTACTTATCTTATAAGAAATTTCCATATTAATAATGCTGTAGGGTTAGTTGACATAAATCAATATATATTTTATTTGTGTCAGTTTTCTACAATGGGGAGGAAAAAGAGAAAGGATGTAACCCATTTGCAAAGGCTAAGGCAAATAGCAAAAGTGCTTTTAAGAAGGACACCGCTTCTAACTCTACCATGTTAGCCAATAGATCATTTTAAGCTTTATACACAAGTCTCTTCTTCCTCCAGTGAGCTGAATTTGCTTCAAGTTTGTTTTAGTTCATTTGTTAAGAATATGATATGATTAAAGACTACATTTTAGTGTATTTGGTGGTGTCTTTTTTATATGATATGAATTAATGTACAATATTATGTTATGATCCAAAATATATATTGAAATATGATATTTTGTTATTTTGTAAGGTATCATGATCGATTTTTATATTTTTAAATGCCAATATCAACTGTGAATATTAATTTGTTATAGAAAGGAATTGATGATTTGCTAGTGATTATTGAAAGTCTGTTAGAGATTACTGACATATTTAGTTTGTCACAAATTAGTGACGAATGTCATTCATCACAAATCTCTGACAAAAGTAAGCTCCTCACTGATCGGTGATGGATATATACCCCTCTTTAATTTGAGATGGACGTTCATATAATTTAATTTTATCCTTATTTTTCATTAAATAGTGACGCACTATATACATTTGTGGTTGATTGTTTTCCTTTACAATTTCTGATGGCCAATAAAATCCCCACAAAAGTTTTGCGACGCCAGTTTCAATGATGAATTTATGTCTGTCATTAAATTCGCCACAATTTCATTAGTAACGAATATTGTCCCTTACAAAAAAAAAATTTTTCTTTCTAATATCAGTTATGAAGTGTGCATCTATGACTTGAATAGTAGAATGTAAAGGAAACGGGCATTGCTTTTGGAAAATTTCTTAAGAACAAGTGCTTACACATATCTCACTTGTCCATGCTAGATGCAATCCTTGGAAAAATTAGTTGCATTGTTGTAATCTAGTAGTGTTCATTTGTTGTTGCGTCTATTATATCTGATAGATAAATTATATAGAAATATTTTGTTGGTGTATCTTAGTATGGATTACATCTAGTGGTTATTTTTCTTCTGAGTTTTGTTTTCCATATAAGCATCGTTAATGTTTTAAACATGATAATGTATTGTATTGAAAGGGTTCTCTGTTATTAACTTTCTTTTAAAATATGTATAGAGGAGAAAGTTCTTTAGCTGTACTCTTTTTGGTCAAACTTAATTTGACTCTTTTGTTAATATAGGATTTTTTTTGCTATGTTTGATAAATTGCAAATGGACACGATCACTTGTAATAAATTTCCTTATAAAGTTCCAATTTTATTTTTTTTTAAATAACTTTTTAGATTGGATTTTTTTAACTGATCTAAAAGGTTAGCTTTTTAGTTTTTAGGATGGATTAAAATCATTCCAAAAAGTCATGACTTTTTTTACGTGATTTTTTGCAACATCCATACAACCGTTCTTAAAAATGTTTTCTGTAGTGATGGTCAGTTTAGAAACAATATTAGCTTTTCATTTGATTTGATGTAAGCGTTTTTTGTTCACATTTCGTGGCCTTTTATTTCTAATAATACTTGGATTCGCTTTTAAAAAAGATTACAATAAGTTTACCTTCTCTTTGTTTTTTTAATATATAAATCACTTGTGATCTATTGAAAAAAAAGAGAGAGATAGTAATTATTTTTAATAAACGTTGCTTAAACACATGGAAGTAGCCTTTCAAAATTAATAAATGATACAAGAAATTCAAACATTTTTCTAAATTTTGAAATATTAAAAGAAAGCTTTGCATGTGAATTCCCAACTGTCTGACTTAAGAAAAAAATTTAAAGGAAAGGGTTTCGCTAACTAATTTCCTTATGGTATTGGTTAAGAAAATTTTAAAAATATATATTTATTATAAAAATCATAGGAGAGCACAATAAAAGTTATAGACAATATAATTTTATACATTCCAATATAAATCTTTCTTCTTTTAACTCTTAACTAATGTTCCAAGAGGGCCCTGATTAGCATTTGCTTAAATGAAAATAAGAAATTGAACTAAAAAATAAGGAAAAAGTTAATTGACTTTAATGACTCTTTATAATGTTTGTCCTGCATCATTTGTCTTGGCAATAATTTAACCAAAAAAATTTATTTATGTTTGAAATAAGCAATAATTTCACCAAAAAAATATTAATGTTTGCAATAATAATATTGATATTCGTACTGTGCTTAATTACATTATTAATGTCATGGACCAGTTGCTTTGATCTTCTCAGCTCTCAATAGTTAGTGTCTTTAATTCCATCTACTTCTTTTAAGTTTGGAATATTCTCTGAAAATATCATCTAAAAGAAATTCATCCAAGGCACTACTTTGATGCCCTTTTTCTTGTTTAAAGTTTTACTATTTAAAAAAAAAATAAACTATGCACTGATGATGATGTAAAATGGACATTCAATCACAAACTAAGATATATGATAAATTTATTGATTTTTATAATAATTATCTTAAAAGTTATATTAATAATGATTTTGTATTGATTGACATTGTCAAACATTATATTGTTATTGTATAATCATTAAACTCTTAAATTAGTATGTTATTAAATCATTCATTAATATATTATTCAATAAAATTTTCAAGTTTATTACCTAAAATCACTTATATTATTTAATTTTATTTACTAATATCAATTTCAAAAATATTTTGTAATATTGATACATTAAAATTTATATATATTTGTGTGTTAGTGATTATAAATCAACAAATAATTTCATTTTTTTACACTTAATAATTTTTTTTTCAAATTCAGTAATTGGCAAGTAAATTAAATGTTTATAATTTGATTGTGAAGGTTTAGCTCTAGAGAATGCAATTAATAAAAATAATAATTAATGATACTTTTGTTGTTTTGACTAATTGTCATTAATTACACAAAATTAATGCCCTAGCGTATATTCATTATATATAATGCAGTCGGTGAAAGAAAAATCAAATTTAACTGTTTAATTTTATATCGTTGACAAGGTATCCAATGTATATGCGGTTTTGCATCATAAAAAAAATATATATATATGCGGTTTTGCATCATAAAAAAATATATATGCGGTTTTGCACTATCAGTTACTTCAACGCTGGGGGCATAGAAGACCCGATGATAAATGTTTGTAAGTACGTAGCATCCATCAACAAAGTAACTGAAGACAATTCAAAGTGAATGATGGTATTTGTCCAAAACCAGCAACAAAATATTATATTGTGAAGCTTAATAAAGAGGACAATTATATAAGAGACCCCCTCTTGTTCAATATTCTCACTTTCATCTATTGCCCTCCCTATCGTCTCTTGCATCTTCAATTGTTTCTTTTGTTTTTCTTGTTTGCTTAGCTTTCAACAAAGACATCAATGGCAACCAAGAAATTGTTGAACATTGTTGTAGATGGAAACTCAGCCTTGGGTCCTTATTGGCCCAAAATTGTTTCAGATTATCTGGAAAAGATAGTCAGGTTCGAAAATTTTTGTTGCTCATATATCATGCACAATGATTTACTTAATACCATATGTAGCATTATTCATCATACGCATGACCTTAACTATACATGTCATTGATTTTAAGAGATAAAAGATTAACTTTTATCTGTTTTAAAATATATTCTACCTTTTAACATTTGTTTCAAGTTAGATCTATAAAAACTGTAAATGATTCAAAGTCCCACAATATTAGAGGTGCGAATTAGATCAATCTTGTCTCCTATGTTTTGCTACCCCGAAATTGATATAAAAAAAAAAAGAGAAAGTCTAGATGCGAAGGATCCTGTGTGTAAAAGTTAGTTCCTTTCTTTATTAATTTTTTATACAGAGCAATTATTAGTTTGACCTTAATAATTAAGAGAAACCATAACTTGAAGAATAAGGGAAAAAGCTTGAGTGAATTTCATGTTTTCAAATAAAACTAATGTAAATTAAATACTACTAGGTTTGACTTGTTTTCACCAAAATTCAGGGTCCGTTTACTTTGAGAAAATATTTTTATTTTTATTTTATATTTTTAATTTAATATTAAATATAAAATTGTCGCCTTGTTTCCAACTAGTGTACTATTTTAAAAGATTTATATATGAAACACAGAAAATAACTTTTTTTGTTTATTTCTTGTACAAATTTTTAAAAATAGAAAATAAAATGAAAATAAGTTTACAATTTTGTAATTAAATATGAAAACAGTATATGAAAAAAAGCACTTATTCTTCATTAAAAAACAAAAAGACCCGAGAATACTGAAAATTTGTATTAAGAGTCCTTATTTTATTTATCGCTACATTCAAATGTTAATATTCAAAGTAAATCTAACTGGAGATTAAACATATCAAGCCTAGCTAACTAAAAACTGTGGGCATAAAATTATATGTGTCATCCACTATTTTAGTCTTTTTTTTCTACCAAAAATTGACTATTAGTTTTTATATATAAAGCAAACCTTTTAATGATAAAAAACGTGGGTGGCTTAATTTGCTCAATCTAACATTTACATATTCAAACCCTAGTTTGTGAATTGAACTTACTCTCGTGAATTACTTCTCTCCTTATTGATTATGCAGGTCATTGTTTGGCAACCCAAGAGGAGAGGTAATTTATAGTTTTTTTTGTATTTGAATTTTCGATATTAAGATCTTGAAATGGACAATTTACAGAAATTTATTGATTTCAAGAGTAAAATTGAAGGTTTCTTGTTCCCTTAATGTGATTTGGTTTGAAGGTATGAAAATATAGTATGGTTTTTCCAAACCATGCATAGATAAAGTCAATGATAATATCATTATTAATAAATTGATTGACTTAAAGTAGAGATATTATAGAGAAAATCTTTTCAGGATTTTAACAAATGGTTGCTGGAATCAGAGTTCTGTAATAGTGGAAGAGGTGTGGTTTAAAAGATTAATTGAAAAGTAGGTGAAGAAAGGGGATTTGGAATGTAGTTGATAAATCAAATGAATAGCACAAGAAAGATGGTGAAGGAATTGGCAATTTTATGATTTAAGTCTCGTATTGTAGGAAATGTATTTTGCCCAAAGAAGAAAAATCATTGGATCGATCACATTTATTTTATATGTAATGGCTACGATTAAATTAATGTAGTAATGTCAACGGATTGCAAGACTCATTTGATCGAACATGTAGGCTTTAGACGACTGAGCAAGAATGGAAAAATAGCTTGGTATGCCATTTATTTTGCTTGTATTAATTTGGTCTTTGTTTATTGTTTTAGAAATATGACCTTCGATGGAAATATATATATTTTGAATTTGCTTAAAATCAAAGCCTGGGTATACTGTATGGTGTAAGGCTAGAGTAGAAGGTTTTTATTTTTTAAAAGTACTAGAGTAGAAGGGTTTGACTTTTAGTGGGGACAAAGAGCCTTTGGTTTGTATTAGATCTTTGTTACTGTTCGCCCATTAAAGTCATACGTGAGTTTGGTTCAGAACTTCGTGAGACTGTTATTGATACTGTTACCTTAAATTTTGTTTTATCTTTTGCCTTAATTTATAAAAGTAAAAATATTTTACCTTGTACTATTGGTTTTTTACAGGTAGTAAATCCTTCTTATGAAGTTGGTTTAATATTGTACAACTTCAATTCAACCTTAGGTAATATTTTATTTTGCAATATTTTATTCCAAGCCGACTTTTTTTCCTCTTCAGATGCAAAATACAGTGCTTGTGTACTCCTTATTATTACCTTGGATTCTACGATTCAACATAATGTCAATTATTTGAACAATTTCATTGGGAAGCACACATTATACACTGGAACTATTTCGTAGGAAAGACCATTCCCTATAGAAGAGTTATTTAGGTGATACACTAATCATTATGAAAATTGAAAATGATAAATATAAACTATAAATCTTATTTAATTATAAAATTAAATGGTAAATCTGTATTATTGTTTCTAAGTAGTTACTGTATTATGTGACAATAAATTATTATATTTAATGTTAATTATTCATGTATGATAGATTGATCGAGAATTCTCATTATATATATATATATATATATTACTAAATTTTTTAATTTCTTTTTCACAGGCTTGGACTACGTTCAATGTTTCAATTGGACAAGAGATGTTGATCAATTTTTAGGCTTTCTGCCATATTTACCTTTCAACAGAGATAATTTAAATCAACATACCATTGTAAAAGGTTTGGCGGAAGCTTTAGTGGTATGTTAACATATACACCTTTTGCCCATATATATTCCGTTTTTGATTTGATTATCTAACATATGAGACGTACATACAATTATTGTAAATATGAAAATAACAATATGAACCTCTTGGACTAAGCAGATGTTCCCAAAAGATGATTACTTCAAGTGTGAAAGACATTGTATTCTTGTGGCAACGGGTGAACCTGTTGCTAGGAGCATGCCAGTGTCTTTACCTGTGGTTAAGGAAGGAAAATTTATTGCAGGACAATTCATAACTTTAGATGCCACCTTTTTGAGGGTGGCTAAAATGTTTGGTCCGGTAATATATATCTTGGAACTCTATTCTTTCATTTTCCTTAACTGTAGCCTTCTATTTTTATATATTGACTATGTCCTTGTTACAACACGCAGCTAGGGGTATCTCTTTCGGTTGTTACTCCAAATTGTCATCCATTGTTTATATCAATTTTCAATTTGGTAAGACTTTATTTCTTATATATATAACTTTTTTTCATTGACAACTTATTTGTTGGCTTTCCATAAGATATCTATCTTCGTACTCATTGAATGACACACCATGTTCTCACTAAAATAATCTAAACGGCTTGATTCTGGTCACAAAATAGCTATTTAATATATGCTAGTATAGATGATGGAAGTGCTATTGAACCCTTTTGATTAGGCTAATTAATCCAAGATCTTAAATTGCAATTAAATAGAAACTATCCAATTATCATAATTTCAAAAGTGCATCTCATTCGCGTTATTGCCATATATTTTTTCATAATATTAATGGCCATAAAGAGGGCCTGGATTGAAGCTTTGGAGAGCAAGGTGGGAAGTGATGATACCCTTTTTAAGTCATCTATCTTTAAAGCTTGAATTCAAAGGTGAAAATACATGAATAATTTTATGTCTATCACAACCCAAATGAATCAAGACATTCCATGTTAGGTTTTTTTATATATTTTTTGATTAAAATTCAGGCAAAAATGGACAAGTTCTATAATTCATCAAGTTACCAAGCAATTTAATTAAATTAAGGTGTTTAATAAGTTTTTGTACACCTACGAATAAGATTAATACCATTAAAACTTATTTTCCAATAAATGATCATCTATCAGTATAGTGTGCATGCTTATATGTTTTAGTTAGTATATAATTTTCCCCCTTCTTTTATAGGGGAATAATCTAAAGGAAGACACTCCGATCACCAACTATGGAAATGGTCAGATCAGTGTTTTATTGTCGAGAAATTTTAAGGAGGCACACTATGCCATACTTATCCCACAGGAAACAACATTAGAAGAGGACCATTTAACACCGCTTTTAGAACAAGAGAATCAAATTTATTTAGACGAAATTCTTGGAGAAATGCTGAGGTCATCCAGTTCCACGGCTGGAGAAGGGTCATTACCTCAAAACAATCCAGATTCATGGCGGCTTGAGGAATTAAATGCATGGTATTCTCCAGGAGCCGGTGCTTCTTCATTAGGTCCCAGTGCAAGTCTTGATGTTGGTGCTAGTTCTGGTGGTAATGCTGGTGCTAGTGCTAGTACTGATGCTGGTGTTGTTGTTGGTGCCATTGCTAGTGATAGTCCTTATTATGGTAGTCATCCTCAACAATTTCCAAGGCACCATCACTTTGAAATGACTGAGATCAATCCTACTGCAATGGTAGCAAACAATTGGGCTTCTCCAGCGCTAGTGATGCATGAATATAATCATCAGGCAATTTTTTGGCCTAAACCACCAACAGATTTTAAAGACTACGTGCAGGCATGGGAGGTAAACTAACTTGGCTCATTTGTTTTATAAATGACCAACATAATATGCGAATCCTACGATAATTTCAATATTTAATTTGAAGGTATATTCCTTGTTCTGTATATGCACTTTGACTACATTAATATGTCAATTTATTTGTTACAAAATTACTTCTCAGTACTAGATTGAAGAATTGTGTTTGAAATTACTTAAGAAAACCAAACAAGTAAACCATAAATTATCTCTGCCTTTACATTTGTTTGGATAACAAGATCTGTGTAGACACTATTAACATTAATTAATATATAATGTAACCTATCTTTAAACTGTTTTCTTTCCAATTGCATGATTTATTTTGATAGCTCGCTTACCTGTGAAGATTTTATCTAATGTTTATATATATCCTGTACCTTTTAAATGAAGAAGTACTTTTCTAACTCTAGCATTGCATGTAGAATTAACTTACATGGTTTAATTAAATACAAATAAAAAGAATTAGATCAATTGTGATTGTGATAAGATAACATTAATTCTTTCCAACCATATTAAGATAAAGAAATATATATCAGACACATACATCTTAATAAATAGTAGTGTTTGATTTTTTTT
>QARZ01000299.1:186427-221325 GCA_013407115.1 Glycine latifolia | reverse complement strand
AACTACTTCAGTTGATACTCCTATGGAAGTAAATGTCAAATACAGGAATGATGGGGATCTTTTGGCTGATCCAACTCTCTATCGGCGTTTGGTAGGAAGTCTTATCTACCTAACGACAACTCGACCCGACATTTCATATGCCATTCACCAAGTCAGCCAGTTTATGTCTTCTCCTCGGCATCTTCATTTTGCTGCTGTTCGTCGCATTATCCACTATCTTATAGGGTCCCCTACACGTGGGTTATTCTTTCCTCGCGGCTCACCTTTACAACTTATGGCATATAGCGATGCTGATTGGGCAGGGTGTCCAGATACACGTCGGTCTACTACAGGTTGGTGTATGTTTCTCGAAGGTGCCCTCATTTCTTGGAAATGTAAGAAGCAAGATCTTGTTTCTAAATCTTCTACTGAGGCTGAATATCGTTTCATGTCTTCTGCTTGTTCTGAAATTGTGTGGTTATGCAGTCTTTTAGAGGAGCTTGGTTTTTCACAGCCTAACTCTACCCCTCTTCATGCTGATAATACAAGTGCTATTCAGATTGCTGCAAATCCCGTGTTTCACGAATGTACCAAGCATATTGAAGTTGATTGTCATTATATCAGGGAAGCCTTGACCAGTAAAGTCATCTCTCTTCCCTATCTCTCCACAGATCTTCAAGTGGCTGATATCTTTACCAAAGCTATGACTAGACAGCGCCATCAGTTTCTTGTTGGCAAATTGTTGCTGGTTGACTTACCAGCATCAATTTGAGGGGGGATGTTAATGTATATTAATGTAATTTATTACCTGTTTTAATAGCTGTATTATTTTATAATGTGTACATATCCTAGCTGTTAGGAAATCTCCTATAATCTCTCCCCTGTATATCTCCTATAATAGGAAATCTCCTATAATCCCTCCCTTCCTTGTATAACTCCGGTAATCTCTCATCTCCTTGAAAGACACATGTCTTGCTGTCTACTTAAGAAAGAAAGGCCACAGAAGGCAGACAAGTTTTTCCAAAACAAAAAGCTCTTGTCATATTGTAATATGTTTTCTGGTCTCTTGATATTTTGACAGGGGCTTGGCATTCTTTGGCTAGAGTAAAGTATATGTGTGGATCAAATTTCATATCTGGTTATCAAAAGTCCTCTATGTGGCCTGGGATTCGCCCACAGTTAGACATAGTCATGGAGAATTTAGGCTGGCAGCTTGGGAATAGTTCAGCAATATCATTCTGGTCAGACAGATGGTTGATAACTACCATATTGGAAGCTCTTGATATCCCCCTAGAGATGAGACCGATGTTGAAAACTAAGGTTAGTGACTTCATTTTTGAGGGATCTTGGAATATTCCAATGGATTTTCAAAGCCACTATCCTGAAGTTGTTAATGAGATTACTCAGGTGGTTATCCATAAGTCTGGTAAGCCTGATAAGGCAGTTTGGTTTCCATCCATTTCAGGGGAATTATCGTTCCGCAAAGCTTTTTCTTTTCTCCAGTCTCTCGGTCTAAGATTCTTTGGCATGATGCTATCCCTCACTCGAGGTCTTTTCTTTTTTGGTAATTCATTTTGGGAAGGGTGTCACTGAAGTGGAACTGCATAAAAGAGGATATCTAATAGTTTCTGTTTGCTCGCACTGTGGCCAGGCTTTTGAAACTACTTACCATTTGCTTCTCTCATGTCTTTTGCAGTTAATATTTGGCAATGGCTGAGTAGTAAAATTGATTTTGGGTTGGATTTAACGTCTCCCCTCTCTCCTATTCCATAACTAATCTGAAATTTGGCTCTCAGGATATTTTTTGGCCAGCATTGTAAACGAGGTTTGGTTTCTATGGCTAAGTAGAAATAGTATCCGTTTTCGAAATGCTGGTGCCTCTGCTGACTTCATAAAGCAGAATGTGCTTACTGCTGTTGCTATTTAGGGTAATTTCTCCAAGGGCGCAATGCTTCCTAATATAAAGGAGTTTAACTTGCTGAATTCATTTATGGTCAAAGGTCATCCTAAGAAGCAAATTCCTATTAAGCAAGTGCTTTGGATAGCTCCCTCTCCTGGGTGGATAAAGGTAAACACAGATGGTGCAGCTCATGGTTCCCCGGGGGTGGCTGCTTGTGGGGGTCTTTTTCGTGACAGTAGAGGCCAGCTCTTGGGAGGTTTTGCATTGCATATTGGTCTTTCCAATGCGTTTTCTCTCGTGAAGTTCAGGGAGTGGTAAAGGCCTTAAAAATTGCCTTTGATAGAGGTTGGTCATCCCTATGGTTGGAAAGTTACTCTTCTTTGGCGGTAGCTGCCTTCCAGCAGCCCTTTTTGGTTCCCTGGCGATTGCGAAACCAATGGGAATATTGATTTCTTCAGATTAGAAACATGCAGTTTAAAGTGACCCAGATTTATCGTGAAGGGAATGCACGTGCAGATAAATTGGCCAACTTTGGTGTTCATCACCAAAACTTTACTTGGTGGGAGGTTGTTCCTAATTTTATTAGGGAAGACTATGTCCGTAATGGGATGGGTTTACCTATGTATAGGTTTACTTGATCTTTTTCCATGGGTTTGGTTTTGCACCCCATGCTCTTGTTTATTTTTTCTATTCCTGCATTATTTCAATAAAATGCAGGATTTTTGTTGTCTTGTACCGCTGGTGCCAACCTAGTTGGGATTAGTAGGACATTTCAACAATTAGTCTAGCTTTATTAAAAAAAAAAAAAAATCTCACTTTTAGATTTGGACATAATATTGTATGATTGATAATTATTTAAAATTTACAATTTAAAAATATAATTTGATGAATTTATATTAAATTAAAAAATAAACCAAACCAAACTATTATATATATTAAACAAAATTTATATTTTAATTTAAAAAAGCATAACAATTTCCCTACATTATCCCACGGCATACTCAATTTGTTAAAAGTAATACCCTTAAATAATTCACCACCTTTATTATCTTCCCAAATAATCCATAGTTTATCATGTTTTGTTCTCCTTCCACAGACCACACATTTAGTGGCCAGTGACTGTCTGAAACAGACTATTAAGAAATCAGAAAGAGATTCTGAGATACCTCAAGAAGAAATTCACTAATGTTAGAAGAAAATACATCGAAATACATGGAAGACACAGATATGTTTTTCAAGAAACTTGGCTAATAACTGATAATCTTAAATATAAATTCTTCAGGTGGAAACAGAACTTGCAGAAAATTATCACCGATCAGTCTCAAAGAAAAAGAAAAAACTTGTGTAGTTACCCTTCTTTGTTAATAAATTGCATATAAAAAATAAATTCTTTTACATGAATATGTAGCATGCTCTCATGCCTTCTTAACAGAATCAATTGAAAAGTAAACATACGATGCAGAAGTGTTTGAAGTTAGGCAAGATGAACCTGTCAGGCCTGCACGTGTGCATCCCAGTGACCCAAGTATATGCTGCATGAAGGGAAACATCTGTCATCCAATGTAGGTATGCAATCACACAAGCAGGAGACCGATCAAATCCAGAAGTGCAAGTAACAAAAACACGAAGATTCTTCCTTAGCAACCGTAATAAAAGCCCCACACAAAATGGGAGTTTTTTCCTCATATCATAAGAATCTCCCTCCCTGTAAATACATGTAAAGAAATCAAAGTCTGAAAGGAAGCAAAAGTATTCAAAAGTTTGGAAGCCATTTTGTAATGAAGCCTGTGAAGGTATACCATAGGCATGGCAGCAGAGAATTACAGACTAATATTAAGGAAGCTGAGATGACAGCTGACGTATAGTGTGATGATTGGAGGGAATAATTAGTTATTAGGGTGAGGTGCTGTGCGTGTGTGTAGGTGGGGTGGTGTGCTGTTATATTGGGTTGGTTGTGAGGAGAGAGGGAGGTCAGTTAGTTGCTGAGTGAGTGAGTAGTGGAGGAGAGAATAGGGCACTCTCAAAATGCTCTAGCCTTGGTATCAATTTGTAGTTGGACGTAACAGCTATTATTTTTTTCTTTCATTTTTAATACAATCGAGGTTATACATAATCATTCTCTGTTCTATTTTATTATCTGAATTGTAGGAGTTGTTACAACTGGTATCAGAGCTCCCAGATCTGGAAGCCTTGTATGGTTTGGATGACGAGAATGGAAGGTCATATTTCTGCACTGGAAGAAAGACTGGCACAATGGTTCAGAGTGAACGAAGAACATTCAAAATGAATAGAAGAGGGATTTGAACTACGATTCAGACAATCTGAATCGGTTCAGGAAGATTTGTGGCGTCTCCTTAACAGCGTGATTCTGAATAGAGGGAAAAATGAGGGAAACAGAGGTGGGGGAGGATCGAATGGGGAAATTTCTGGAGCAAACGGTGGTGGCAATGGCGGAGGTACCGCGAGAAATGGCGGGTCAGTGAACGGAGGAAATCAAGTGATTAACGATAATTCCGTTCGTCGCCTAGAGCTGCCATTGTTCGATGGGGAAGATGCATATGGTTGGATTCACATACTTGAACGGTATTTCACCATTAATGAGATTCTTGGAGCTAAGAAATTATCCTCAATACTGATAGTTTTGGAGGGGAAGACTCTCCACTAGTTCCAATGGTGAGAGAGTCAAAATCCAGGAGCAAATTGGGAGCAATTTCGTATGCAAATGCTGTGCCGTTTTCAGGGAATTTCTGCAAATGGCACCTTTGCATCATTGTTGAAGCTGAAGCAAGTTGGTAGTGTCAGTGAATACAGGGAAGGGTTTGAAAAGATGGCAGGCCCATTGGGTTACACTGATGGAAACATGCTCAAGGATATTTGGCTTAATGGGCTTAAGGAAGAAATTGTGGTGGAATTGAACATAAGAGGTAGAGATTTGGGTCTCTCAGAAATGATGGATTTGGCCCAATATATTGAAGAAAGGAATGAAGTATATGCCTTAGGGAAAGTGCAAAGCTGGAGTGGAATTAAATCTCATTCTGGATCGGGGTCTTAGTAATCAAAATAATACCAAAGTTTTGGATAACCGTTCTGGCATAGGCACGCAAGGAGCACGTGTTGGTGCAAGAACTTTCTTTGCCTCAAATCAAGACACAATTCATACTAGGACGGGGGAGAGCATCGCGAGCACAGGGAAGACCAATTCTCGCAGTCTATCCAACGAGGAATGGCAAAACAAAATGGAAAAATGGGAATGTTTTCACTGCTCAGAGAAATTTTTCAGGGGTCACAAATGTAAAAACAAGCAATTTCATGTATTGCACTGGTCTCATGGTGAGTTCAACACCCCAGTATGTTGTTGAAGTGGGTGATGGACATAAGGTTCATTGTCAAGGGGTTTGTAAGGATGTCGCCATTCGCATGCAAGGGTGGTGATTAGACAAGACATGTTTCCATTTGAATTGGGAGGTGTGGATGTAGTCCTTGGGTTGGATTGGTTGCAGACGTTAGGTGAAATCCGGGCTAATTTCAGAGAACTTACACTGAAGTTTGATAAAGGGGGTGAGGAGATAATGATCAGAGGTGATTCTTCCCTGTCAAAGGCTGTGGTGTCCCTAAAATCTATGTTGAAGGCTTTCGAAGCTGAGGATGAGGGGTTTTTAATTTCTTCTATACAGACAGAAAAGGCAGGAACAGGGGAGGTTTCAGAGACAGTAGTTCAATTGGAGGCGTTGTCATTGTTATTGGCTGAGTTTGAAGAGGTCTTTACTATTCCAACTGGAGTTTCCCCTCACCGTGCTCATGACCATGCTATTGAATTAAATTCAGGTACCAGCATTCCTAATATTAGACCTTATAAATACCCGCATCATCAGAAAAATGCGATTGAGAAATTAATTGGGGAACTGTTGCCTATGGGACACATTCGACACAGTACTAGCCCCTATTCTAGTCCTGTGATTCTTGTTAAAAAAAAGACGGAGGATGGCGTGTTTGTGTTGATTACAGGGCCCTGAATAAAATTACTGTTCCTAACAAATTTCCAATCCCTACCATTGATGAATTGCTGGATGAAATTGGTGGAGCACAGATCTTCTCTAAACTGGATTTGAAATCTAGGTATCACTAGATTAGAATGCGTGAGGAAGACATTCCCAAGACGGCTTTCTGCACTCACAAGGGACATTATGAATACCTTGTCATGCCTTTTGGAGTTTGTAATGGACCTTCCACATTTCAAGCTTTAATGAATGAGGTATTAATGCCTTTTCTACGTAAATGTGCATTGGTGCTTTTTGACGATATTCTAATTTATAGTGTGGATACGTCAGCTCATATAACTCACTTGTGAGAAATTCTGGAGGTCATGCAGCAGAATAAACTGTATCTGAACCGCAAGAAATGTGTTTTGGCCAATCTCAAATTAAATATTTGGGACACCGAAGGAGTTAAGGCTGATCCTTCCAAAATTACTGCTATGGTCAGTTGGCCTGTTCCTAAGAATGTTAAAGGACTGCGTGGGTTTCTGGGGCTGACAGGTTACTATAGAAAATTTGTTAAGGATTACAGAAAAATTGCTAGACCTCTAACGGCTCTGCTGAAGAAGGATGGGTTTGATTGGCATGAGGAAGCTCAGATTGCTTTTGATTTGTTGAAGCAAGTGATGACCAATGTTCCAGTTTTGGTGTTACCAGATTTTTTGAAGGATTTTGTCATTTATACTGATGCTTCGGGCAAGAGGATAGGGGCTGTTTTGATGCAAGATGGTAATCCAATGCCTTTCCTTAGTCGCGGGTTTACTGCACGTACCTTGGTGAAATCTGTGTATGAGAAGGAGCTTATGGAGGTGGTGTTTGCGGTTGCTAAGTGACGTCATTATTTGATGGGGCGCCATTTTATTATCCATACGGATCAGCGTAGCCTACGTTTTTTAAATGATCAGCGACTATTCACTGAGGATCAACAAAAGTGGGCTTCAAAATTATTTGGTTTCGATTTTGAGATTCAATTTCGCCCAGGAAAAGAGAATACTGCTGCTGATGCCTTATCACGTCAGATGTGCTTCCACGCAGTCACACAGCTGCAGTTTGAAGGATGGGATGTGATTGAGGCTGAGTTGCATAACGATGTTCGTAAGAGTAAGATTATTCAAGAATTATTGGTTGATGTTGCTGCTCATCAAGACTTTACTCTGCAGGGGGTCGACTGTTTTTCAAAAACAGATTGGTGCTGGACAAACAGTCTTCGTGGATCCCGAGAGTTTTAGCTGAATTCCATGATTCTGTAATTGGCGGTCATTCGGGGTTTTTCAGAACTTATAAGCACGTTTGCAGCTGTGTGTATTGGAAGGGTATGCACAAGGACATCCATTCTTATGTGGCGGCTTGTGAAATTTGTTAACGGAATAAGCATTCTGCTCTAGCTCCTGCGGTTTACTGCAGCCCCTACTATTCCTTTGCAGGTTTGGACTGACGTTTCTATGGATTTTATAGGGGGTCTGCTCACTTCGCATGGATTTGATACTATACTTGTGGTTGTTGATCGTCTCACAAAGTATGCTCACTTTCTTGCTCTCAAGCAACCGTTTTCTGCGAAAGATGTTGTGGGGCTATTCATTAAGGAAGTGGTTCGTTTACATGGGTTTCCCTTATCAATTGTATCCAATAGGGACAGGGTGTTTATGAGCTCTTTTTGGGGGGCAATTGTTTCAGCAGGCAGGTACAAATTTGAAAGTTTACTTCACCTAACCATCCGCAATCAAATGGTCAGACTGAGGTCACTAATAAATGTGTCGAGACTTATCTCCGTTGTTTCTGTAATCCTCAGCCTAAGCAGTGGTTTAAGTGGTTGCATTGGGCTGACTTCTGGTTCAATACTAATTATCATGAATCAGTAGGTATGACTCCCTTTAAGGCCTTGTATGGGAAACAAACTTCTACTTTGCAGTGGCAACCATCCTTCCTCTGGATGCAGTGGAAAAGCTACTACAGGAGCGTGATGCGGTTCTGAAAGAGCTACACTTTAATCTGTCTCAGGTGCAATGTTGTTATAAGAAGAATGCCGACAAGAAGCGCCGTGATGTTAAATTTCAGATTGGTGATTGGGTTTATTTGAAACTTCAGCCTTACCGGTTGCGCTCACTTGCTGTCAAAATCAATGAGAAGCTTAGCCCCCGTTTTTATGGCCCTTATCAAATATTGGAACGTATTGGCGCTGCTGCTTATAAGTTGGAACTTCCGGCTGATTCGAAGGTTCATCCTGTTTTCCATATTTCACTTCTTAAAGGTGCCATTCACCCCTCTACTCAGGTGCAGTCTTTAATTCCTATGTTGAATGATTCGTGGGAATTGGAGGTGCAGCCAGATCAGATTATGCAGTATTGTTTAACTGCTGTAGGGGTCACGGAAGTGTTGGTTCAGTGGTATAATCTTCCAGACTTTGAGAATTCTTGGGAACTTGCTTCAGCCATCATGCAGCGGTTTCCGGAGTTTCACCTTGAGGACAAGGCGAAAGATTTGGGGGGAAGTATTGTAACGAAACCTGTGAAGGTATACCACAGGCGTGGCAGCAGAGAATTACAGACTAATATTAAGGAAGCTGAGATGAGAGCTGATATGGATAGTGTGATGATTGGAGGGAATAATTGTTATTAGGGTGAGGTGCTGTGCATGTGTGTAGGTGGGGTGGTGTGCTGTTATATTGGATTGGTTGTGCGGAGAGAGGGGGGTCAGTTAGTTGCTGAGTGAGTGAGTAGTGGAGGAGAGAATAGAGCACTCTCGAAATGCTCTAGACTTGGTATCAATTTGTAGCTGGACGTAACAGCTATTATTGTTTTCTTTAATTTTTAATACAATCAAGGTTATACAGAATCATTCTCTGTTCTATTTTATTATCTGAATTGTAGGAGTTGTTACACATTTCCACATGAAAATATTATTGATTCACTTGACTTTAGGACCAGTCTATTAAAAGATAACAAAAATGCTAAATAATATTCACTTTTTGGCAATTCACATCATAAAGTAACAATCACAAAAGCCAGAAGGGTAATGAGTGACCAATGAAGTAAAAATAAAAATGGAACATAAAGGTAAGACAGACTGAGCAGGTAGAACAAAATGAGGAGCTGTGTGAAAGAGGTTTGTATCTTTCAATTGTTGTAGTGGAAACCTTGGCTATGCATCAAGGACAAGATGTATCATAACAGATAAAAATATCAGATGATGTCCCAAAAGAAGACACAAATGATCATCACTACATGAATTCTAAAAAATTTAAATAAAAATTGGCATGCTGTGGACCCTATATTACCGTATAGAATAGTTGATCATGAGAATATTTTTCCTTTGACAAGATTCATTGATTGATTTTGCATTGATTCCCCAATTTTCAGCTTCAGTTCCACTTTGGAAGTTCAGAACAGCAGTAACTCCCTGTAGCAGAAATTTTCCAACTACAATTACAGAGGGATATAATGCTTGATATGGAAAGAAAACTTCACATAGAAGTTATTACAGTAAAAAGAAACAATTTTGGGGGAATTAAGAGAAAAGAAAACAAATATTTTAACTGCTAGCACTCACTGTTAGCTTAGGAGATGCAATAGTCACTAACTAACCAGAAAGAACTATGATTGATTTACAGAATCCAAAAATTTCATGGCACTACATATGACTGACTCAAAATACTTTGATTGAATGCTTTGTGCATTTCAACAATGCCTTGGATTTATAAGCAGGATGCACTTAACTAAAGTTATTTTACGTAGCACACTGCTGTAATGAACTACATTGCAAATATTGGTTGATGGCTATAACATTATTTAGTTAACAGAGAGATAACAAATATAAGTTTTCCTTTCAACACATTCAAGTCTTGCAACCAAAGCTTGTATTTGTATAAAGTAATTTTCGGGTTGTATTTGGAGACTTTTAATCACAACGGTACAACTTGTACCCAGGCCATGATTTATCTTGTTTAATATATCAGTTTTTGCTTGTTAAAAAAAAAAAGTAATTCATTTGCACATTGATTGTGCAGGCTTAAAATTGGGATTAAGGGAGGCTTTCATGGAATTAATGCAACAATGTCACAATGTCCTTACCTCAACTTTTGACAAGGTTTCTACATCATCTTCTGTTTGTATACAGGATCCCACATATATTTGCTCTGTAATCTAACAATTTATCAGGTATCAATATTTATAAATATTGTAGAAAGTATGCTAATAAACAAATAATTGTAAGCAAGTAAATTCACATTGCAATACCTTACTATAGCGCATACCAAGAGAGTGATTATAGTACATCTCATCTTTGGAACGATCCAGAGCCTGAATGTATTCCTCAAGCGGAAAACTTCCATGAGCCCAATCCCCATCTCCACACACTTCTTCAGTAAAAACACAAGTAAGTTGTGTTGTGTGTTCAGTAACAATGTTTCTCTCACCATGGGTGATGGTATGTTGATTTTGATTGCTCAATAACTTGTTTCCATTTGGTTTAAGAAATTTTGAGTTGAACATCAGAAATCCGGCATTCCCGCAGCTCTCACTAGATGGTTGTAAATTTGATGCCAATAGAGTCTTGTTCCATGTGGCAATAGGAACTCGACCTCTATTGAAGACTATTTCAAGATCATTCATCTTGTGCAGTAGTTGAATGGGAAAAGGAGATGTTGGCCTCTCAAGAACCAAGCTAAAAGAACTTGTTTGCTCATTTAGCACCTTCCTGAGGAAACCAAAAGACTGAAAAAATAAAAACAATACACTGATGAACAGAATAGATTGTGATGATGAACAAAATATTAACTTTGCATCTTTCTAAGGTATCTTAGAACTGTGGGCCTATTTCCAGTAGACAAACATGATACAGAAGCAATAATACCATGTTGAGATAGAATTAAGAATTAAAGCACTGGTCATTGCTATTAATCATCACTAATCACTTATAGTTGTCACAAACCGCTTCCACAAGCTTGGGTTATCAAGTGATCAAGAAAGCTATAATAAATGTTCTGAGACCATGATTTTGGCTGCAACATCAAGGTTTTTAGGTTGCAATCGGTTGCAGTTGTCAGTGATTTACCGCAATGTCAAGAATCATGACAAAACCGTGTGAGACCACAATTAAAACCCTTGGACTATATATATAACACTAGTAATATCAAGTTCACCACATAAATTTTTAAACAACGAGAATTTGATCCATAAACACAGAAGAGAAAAAGAAAGGGAAAGTTTTCATTTGAAGAAAACATCGTCTTATTCATCAAGATATTTGATAAAATATTAGTATTAAGTAAAATTTTAAACCCCCATGTATTCATTCTTTTATAATTTTTATACACATATTATAATTATTATTATTATCTAAACTACAAAATCCTAATCATAAAAGTCATTACATTCCAGTAAATTTTCATGCCAAAATAGTCTTTTAAAATCCACAGGAACTTTTCATGCCAAAATAGTCTTTTAAAATCTTAATCCAATGCACCCCCTAAATTGAGCATTCCCTAAATCCAAACACGTCCTAGAGCAAAATTAGGAGACATACTTTGTATCTCCAACGTCTTTAATCTCAACAAGAGTGTTCTGAGACGAATCGCCAGCTTTCTTCAAAGTGTCGCCCACCATAATTATCCTGGACCTCTCCGCATTGCCCTACAATCACAAAAATAAATAAATAGATAAATAAATACTCAAAAGAGCCACGAGGGAATGCAATAAGGGTACCCCTTTGGTGAGAGAGTGGACGATGATTTTTCCGTCAGAAGTTATCGCGAATCGGATGCCGAGGGGCTTCTCGAGAGTGACGAGGTACTCATTGAGGTTCATCTTGAACGCGGAGTTACCAGACACTGCAAAAACCCTAAGGTTGAGGGTTCCGACTTTGGAGCGAAGAAGAAGGTGGTGCACCTTCTTGTTGTTTCTGTTGTGGTGGTAGAGGAGGCGAGAGCAGGAGCAACAAGCGTTGTTGTTGGAGCTTCTCAGAAACAGCGATGGTGGAGGGTGGTGAGGGTAGGTGCTGAATTGCAGAGGAAGCATGGTTGTGGCTATGGAGGAGGAGATTATTGAATTGAAACTAAGATTGGTTTATGGCAGAGCATGTGAAGTGTTCTCCTTTCTTGGTCTTTTTTTTTTCCTTAAAGAAAGAGTCTAGAAAGGCTTGCGGAAGTAGGCAAGACCACGGAATCCTGAATCCGTAGGTACCCGTCTGAACTTGGTCCCATTTTAATGGAAAAAATCGAGTTTATTGAGTTCGAGTTTTCTCCGCAACATGAATTCAGGAGCGGGGACGGATTTGGTATTAGTGATATCCGCCCCGCCCCCGCTCTCATTCCGCCATTAACTGAATTACAAATATAGCATTATATATATATATATAAAAGTAAAAAAACTAATACCCTAACCCTCAGTCCCTCCCCCTCACTTCTCACTCTTGACTCTCTCCAGAAGCTTCTCCTCATCAAAGTTGTCTTCGTCGACGACGACACCTTCTCCAAAGCCTCCCTCGCTGCCGACCAAGCCCGCTCCATCAAGCTCCTCCACCAACGAGTCCAAACCTTGGAGAGAGAGGTCGACGCTACCATCACCGTTGCCGCCCACGCTCGCTCCGAGAAGCGCCAGACCGAGGCCGCTCTGAAATCCACCGAATTGCACGCTCAACAACTCACCGTCAAACTCGAAAACACCACAAGTATCATCATCATCATTTCCTTTTCTTCTTTACAATCATTAAGTTTTTCATTTTTCATTGCTACAATTTAGGTTTGGAATAGTTGTGATATGTCATCTATGATCGAAAAAACTAATCGTTTCTGATTTTTTTGAAACAGAGGTGTTTGAGTTGCACATGGAAGAGCTGAGATCGAGAAGCGTGACAAGGACATTAAACTTCTGGAAGTTATAATTCGAACGCATGGAGGAATGGAAGCGCTCTCTACATCTCAGTAGAAATAAGTCTTTTGTGTTCATATTACCCCATATTAATTTATTATCCTGTTATTTGGAGTCTTTATTCATTTTCTCCTACCTTGTGAATATCTATGAAATTGATCACATACGTAAAGAAGATATATCAATTGGCAAAATTAATTATCAACAGATGGGTCTGAAAAAATGGTTTGCATCATGTGAGAATATTAAGAAATGTTGTTGTTTATCTCATTGCATTTTAATTTAATCAATTAATTTATAAGCTTTTAACTTTTCACCTCCTAAAATAATGTAGGAAGGGTAAAAGTTCGGCTTGGAATCTAGGATTGATAGTAGGTAATGTACATGATCTGATATTCAATTATGTAGCATGTGAACCTCCAAATTTCTTGACCAAATAGCATAAAGTACTACAGTGCATTTTTTTTTACCTAACCCTCTCCTTTCTTCAATTCTGTAGTTGAGACTTGAGAAAAACAATTTAATATATTTCTTTAATTTTGACAATATGCTTTCAATTATGATTTTGTTGTTCAATGGATGGTACCATTTTACAACTTTATATGCTTTCAATATATTTTGACTTTGAACTCCTGGCAATGTATTCACATGCTTTATTCTATTTATGCAGGCCATTGAGCTTGGATGCTAATTTTCTTACACATGCATTAGCTGTTCTTCAAGCTTTACCTGTGATTTATATTATTAATCATGCCATGATTCTTATATATAACTTTTTTAAGATAACATGAATACTCCACAACTAATGGGATGTCTACTTGAGTGAGAAGTCCCCAGTCAATAAGAATTGGACAAAGAATATGTGTTTTGGACTGATGATAAATGAAAGCAAGCTCTTATTATGGACCATATTGTCAATTTTTTCTTATCATGAAATTTCTGTATATTTTAGTTATAAGTGTATGAAGATACAATTGAATACAAGTGTTTTTAATTGTTCTTAAAGCTGCCCATTTATTTTTATTTTAGGACCTCCAACTTAGAGTTCTTTCTAAAACCAAACACCATTAGAGATTCATATTATAAAAGCAATTACTTACAACAATTTGTGGGCAAGTCATTCACATTTGTATGTTCCAAGTATCCACTATGTCCTGATACAAACAAGGTAGCCTTGGCAGCAGCCTGATTTGCTCCCCAAATAACAGATTGAGGAGGGGTGAGTAAATTCTCATAATCATCCAATAGTTGTAAGCTAGTAACCAATTTCCTGTGACGCTCTCCCAAAGTGAATAGAATCCAATAGTGCTTAATTTGTCATTACTAAGGTAAAAAGGTATGGACTAAAAGTGAATTCTCAGTGCCATAGAAATTTCCATTACCTAGTAATTATATGAAAGAAAGATACATCTACAGTAGAGGGGTTATGATTAGGAATCCAGCTAGAAAGTATCATTATATAAAGTATGTCAAAAGAGTTCTAATACCTAATTTTGATGTGTAATGAAGACAATTGTTTAGTTATACTAAAGGAATTAAATAAATGTTTCTCTCCTCTCTTTTCCATAATGATTTTAATTGAATTGATTGATTTTATTTTGTAATTTTTAAATTATGATTTCATATTTTAAATGTGGGTTTGTTATTTTTTTTTTGTTATGTAATTAGCCTTTTCGTCCATTTTTTCAATAAAAAAAGCAATATTATTTTTTAATTTTTTTTAAATTTTAGTCAAAAGCGGGGGCGGGGCGGGGCGGGGAAAACTCGACCTCCAACGAGGGCGGGGATGGGGTATGGGTTTTAAAACTCGACAAGGATCGAAGGTGGGGGCGGGGAACAGTTTTTGAGTCGGGTTCGGGGATGGGGAATGCAAAACCCGCCCCCGCCCCGCCTCGTTGCCATGTCTATGCAGAAGAGAAGGCACGGGTTAGGGTGTTCGTGGGTAAGTTCAAATTGGTTTTGGTTAAATTTAGGATTCAACCTAATCAAATTTGATTGGTTTGGTTTTCAGAAGAAGAAAAATTTGAAACCCAACTCAACCCAATCCTTTCATTAACGGTTTGGTTCAGTTTGGGCCAACGGGTTATCCATTTAAATTATATCTTTTTTTCTTAGAACTGTTATTTTATATCATTATTCATCCAAATATCCAATATAATTAACACGATAGGGTAAGTAGTTATTTTCATCCCTATATGTGTAGAGACCTAACAAATTAGTCCCCAAAAGATGAAATTTCAAATTTTAGTTCTCAAAAGTGAAAAAAGTACGACAAATATATTCATCTGTTAACTTTCATTCATTATCGTTAATGAAAGAGCCTACGTGGCACAGAAGGACGAAAATGTCACAAAAATGATTGTCAACATGGCTGCAGAATAGATTGAATCAAAATGTCAGTAAATTTCCATTTGACCAAAACGTCATAAGTTTCCATTGGACAAATTTTTGTCAGATCCCAAATTTAATTTCATTTAAAGGTAAAATCCAATTTAGGATAAATAGTCATTTTCGTCCCTGAATGTATTGAGCGCTAACAAATTCGTTCTGAGATATGGAAATTCAAATTTTAGTATATTCATTTACTTGCACTGCAATTTTGCTACAAGTATTTGTTTGTCTTTTCAGATGCTTGCCCTTTGATGTATCTTTCTCTACACGTAAATTTTATCAGAAATTTATGCATTTATATATTTGTAGGCTATATCGAAGTAATCTTATTGTTTTGAATGTTTTTAAAAAAATTATAAATTATATTTAAATTTAAATTTTATAATTCTATTAAGTTTTTTAAAATCTTTTAAGTTATTGTGATAAAAATTCAATAAACTCCAAACGAACAAATTTAATCATAATTTTAATAAAATCCACAAAACTTTTTTATATAAAAATATTTTTTTGTAAAATCTCAATCCAATACATTCTCTAAATCAGAATTTTTATTCTTTGAAGAATTAAATTGTTACATTCTTACATTTTAGATACTAAAATGATCATTTAATTAAAAAAATCATAATTGAAGTACTTGAAACACACTAAAAAGGATGTTGAATAGTGTGATGGATAAAAACTTAGTCTTTTGAAAACTATTAAAAGTTTTTCTCAAACAAATATCAATGATCGGAAGGTTTCATCCAAGGGGTTCACAATCACATTGTGCTTAGAAAAATCAGTTCACCAAACTTGGATATAGTAGCGTATAAGTGATTTATAGAAAAGAACTAATTATATGGAAGTAGTAAAGAAAACACAAATGTTTTATGTTGGTTCACCCCAACTCTTGGACTATGTTCAGTTCTCCTTCAAACTTTGAAGAGTTCCACTAATCAAATATTTAATTACAACCAAATATTATCTATGTCACTTTTGACTACAATGAGTACTCTTTAGGTCACTCCTGGCACTACACTCAATCTTCCTCTAAGATTAAGACCTAAATATTCTTTGTCGTTCCTGGCTTTCACGAACAATATGTTTGATAGAAAACATATTTTTAATCACTCAAATAGTATTTACACAATAAGCTCGAATACAAAGAAACTCGCTAACTTAGCAAAGCTAAGATTCACTCAGTTGGCTCAAGTTTCCTTTCGTCTAGTGGATTGATAGTGTTACAACACTTGTTCGTTTTGTCTCAGAATTTCTCTTGTGATTCAACTCTTTTAACACGAACATCTTCAAGCTTTATATATACTTCAAAGCTTTGATCCGTTGAGAGATCTCAACTAGTCGTTGTCTAATAGCTTTGTCACTTGACACAAGTCTGTTACTATGCAGAGAAAGAGAGCGAGGACCACAAACACTATTTGCAACATATCTTTAAAGAAGTACAGTTTGCTAGTGCCTCCTAGTGCTCAAAGCTTTCTTTCATCGTATGAATCGAAAGAAACGTTAACAACATAAGACAAAAATAATTAAGAATGTCAAGATAAGACAATTTATATCTTCCCTTTTGTGCGTTATGGCATGAGTTTCTTACTGAGCCTATGAATGTCACTTTCTTGTGAATATTTTTAGTTCTCGAGGATCGAGTAACTATTCCATTGCTTTTTTACTGTGAGCAAGTGCTAACGGACTTATCTTCTTAAGGTTGGACGCTGAAGCAGTATCGTCCAATGATTGGTATTTTGCTTATCGTCCAAAGTCTTTTTGTGCATTCTTTTCTGCTTGTATCTTACATAGATATATATGAACCTTTAGCTTAACGATGAAAGCTTAATACATAAATTTATACTTTGTTAACATCAAATGCTTAGGGATCTAATTGTGTGGTACAATCCAATGTGACTTAGACGCAACCAGAATTAACAACAATTGCATCATGTTATGTGAAAAATTTGTCGACCGGTTAGTCGTCGTGTTTGTTAACTACCAACAAGTGATTCCCTTTAGGTGACTAACCTACGGAAGAGATTTTGTTCCTCAATTGGGTTCCTAGTACAATCCAAAGAACATTCTTGTAGTTGATGAACTGAAGTTTCTACACTAGGCTACTCCTATGTAAAATTGTGGTAAAGGAAAGTTGTAAGCAGTCGAAAGTTGTTAAAAAAAGGTAAAGAAAGTTGGAAATGGCTAAAAGGGTAAAAGAAATTTGTAATAGCTAAAAGTGATAAAGGAAAGTTATAAATGGCTGAAAAAATAGTAAAGGGAAAGCTATAAATAATAGATAAATAACAAATAAGTGACTGGGAAAGAGTAATTTGATTGATTTGGTCATGGTCCTCTTTTACATATGAGTTTATCATATTTATAAAGTTTTCTAAGCAAGTGTTAGTTGTTTACAAGGCATGATAGTTATTTCCTAATGACTACCCATGATCCTAGATTTTATGAGATCATTGATTACATGATTTTAACTACCTAAGCTGTTGACTTCTGTTGAAACTATGACTCCATGTTTCCTTGAGCTATTGCAAATAAACAATTGTTATTTTCTACTAACAACTCCTATTTTTTAGGAATCATGGATACATGTGCATTTGACCTTGGAAAAACTGCTTGTAACTATCTTCCACATTCAAATTCTCCTTTAGACTTGGTCTTCCAAGAAATAAGACTGAGTCAACTCTTCTGCGTTAGCCGACAAAAATTAGCAGTTAGTTGTCATTTAACAGAAATAGTCGTTAACAATCATAAATGATTCTTTTAGTTGTTAGCCATTAGAAATGGCTATTTTAGTCTTCAATTGTCTTTAGCTATAAGACTAGGTAGAATCCATTGATTTGCATTAGTCAATGGTCGTTTAACTGAATTAGCCTTTAAATGACGATTAATAGCTAGCATTCATAGCAAACTTTTGGTGTTAACATATTTACCCCGATTTTTCTGCCTCATTCAGTTATGACAATAACTAGTTCAATAATTACTCGTTATGAGTTATGGGAGAAAAAAATAACATTGCACCAAAACTTTAGCTTTGCAACTTCCTGATTTCTACAATGGCTACTGACAATAATCACCAAACATCCAAAATCTTGAACTTGAGTTATCAGGTGCATTTATCTTTAACTTATGGCCTCTATAAATTGACTTGCCCATTTCCTTAATGATCCTAATCAAATTATTAGCTTGCAAATAGTTCTTTTACGGCTAACAAACAAGTAGTTTATTCACGTAAATGCAGGTCAACTGACAAATAATGCGTCTAACAACTATACAACAAACCTGTCAAGGCCAAAAATACAAAAAGGCAAAAGCATGAAGCCTTTAATATCCAAACCCATCATTTTCAATATATTGCTCTTTTCTTTTCCAACCATATAAATATAGTTTTATTACAATGGAAAAATTTAGTCCTTCTAAAGATAAATAGTTTGTTGAAATTGATGTGGAATTCTCAAGTTAGTCATTCTCCTTCTTTAGCAAGTACATCCCTTCCAAGAGTTATTAGTTGTTGACACAATAAGTTAATTATGTTGATAACACCAGTAACCCCAATAAGGAAAAAAGGTTAGTTCAATAAGTCATCCAATAAAAGGTTTTCCACAAAATGAACTTCCACTGCCAAGGGATCAAACTGCATTAGTTGTTTCTGCATTAGTTAAGATGTCTCTTGCTTCTAACACCAAATTTGTAGCAACTATTAAAGATAATTTTGACTCTAGAAGCTTGATCTTTAGTTGTTTTCTTTCTGCATGTTCACCTTAGTCACACACGTGTTGGAAGAAAGAGTGGACGACATTGATAATATCATCCAATCTAGCCCTTTATGCTAGAATCTGTCTTCTATCCAATGGCGCGTCCAATCTAGTATACATGTATGTCATCTAGTATGCTTAGTTAGTCTGTTAGATGGTTCATTAACAACGTTCTATGTTGTAACTATTTTTTTGAGTTATTTTGTTATGTCTATATGCAACGTCTTAATATAGTTGTAGAAATTATATTTTGTTTTTGTTTATTTTAAATGAGAGTATATTAGTATAGTCTTAAAAATAATATGCACATGTTTGGATTACATAATATACATCATTGATGGAGTGCCTTTAGTTAAATATTTTTCCATCATTCTTACCTTATTTGACTTCTCTTGGACTTTTATTTTCCCATTCTAATTCAGTTTTTGTCTTAGGCAAGTTAGTGGGCTTAATTGCTAATTGTTGCGTATTTTCGGATTTTATGCTTACTTGACGTATCTGCCTTGTACATGACCTATAGAGCTCTTCGGAACTCCGAATTGAGCATTCTTGTAGTCCTTGGAAAGATAACGAAGATATCTACAAGTTTTTCAGAAATAAGCCGAGGCCAATTCTGCCATTTGGAGGGTCATTTTAGGCTTTGAAGTCAGAACCACTGCACTTGTATTTCGGGCTGCGAGTTAGACTTTTTATTGGTGTAAATAGCATAAATAATTAGAATTGATGGGTTGCTCATGGCCCATTCTTTGCTTCAAACTTAGTCACTATATGTTAGTGACATTAGGAGGAATTAGAACTTACATTTCATTTTACAAAAACAGTTTTACATTTCTCTTTTTAAGTTTTTAGAATCAAAACTCTTTCTCTTATTTTCTCTTAACTATTCTTCCTTGTTCTTCATTTTCATTTCTGTTCTTCCATTTTCGTGCACTCATTTCATAGGGCTTTCATTGATGATGATCATGGAAGGCTAAATAATCAATCAATCCAAGGATCCAACCCAAGCAAGGGAAGAATTTGAGTTCTGGTTTAGTATTTCGAATTCTATGTGAATGTTCACTTTCTTCTTTAATTGCTATTCTGTTTTCATGATTATGAATGCGTTTATGATTGAAAGCGGATTAGGTTCTGGATTCATTTCCTAATTTCGAATATAAATCATAGATTAATTGGATGATATTTCAATTAGGGTTGTGGTTTCAATTAATTTAGGAGTTAATTTGATTGAACTGCTTCTAATGAAATTGAATGAACTTTCACAATAGGATAAATTTCTGAGAACGATGATGATTCAAATAGCTTGGTTTGGTGAATTGGATTGATGCTCTTTAATCTGTTTTACATTACTTGTTATCAATTCTGTTAATTTCTGCATTAATCTTTAATCGTAGTTTATGTTTTTGCAATTTTCATTTAGCGCATGCAAACTGTTTGATAAAAATCCCCCTATTATTTACTAGTGAATTGAAGTTGGAACCATATTGATTGTGTCTCTGAGTCAACCTAGGTTAATCCTGTGCTACAGAATTAGCTTAGTTTAATTGTTTTGAAGCTACACGACAAACGCTTATCAATCATCGTTACATACCATATGTTTTGTACAAGCCATGAGTTAAAATATTACAAACCATACATCTTAATTAGATAGTGAAATGTAAAGTTAATACATACCATAAGTTCTAACAAACACTATATATAGAAGTACTATGCAATAGTGAAATCATCCATTTTACTAGTATGGCTAACCCCTAGTAGAATTTTGTGGACCAGGAGAAACACTTGCTCAGATTTAGAAATTGTCAGTAAAACTTTTGCCATCATTAGGATCCAGATTACCTCCCGGGACGGGTACAAAATGAGGGTACATAGGATTGCTTCTAGAGGATATATTGATTGGCTCCATAGGAGGATCATGATACACATGAGGAAATTGAAGAAAAGGATCATTGGGATTAAACATATTATTGAGTACAAAAACAGGAGACTGTGCACCAAAGTACACATAAACACGAAGCACTGGATGCATAGTAAAAGCATAACAATTTCTAACTTCATCATGATCCCACCACCAATCCAACACATCAAGAAATATTATCACAGATGCAATCTAAAAAAAGTAAAACAAATCTAGTGAGAAATAAATTTCTCAGTAGGCAAACTAAACCATTCAATAGGTTAGTATGTTAGTGCTTCACAAATAAATTCCATAAACTCAACATATATATATATATATATATATATATATATATATATATATATATATAAGCAAGTAACCATTCAAACAATATATGCATGAGAAAATTCTAGAGTGCACATGGTCTCTACATCCCTGACCAGGTGTAGTACACTGTGGTCATCTTACTTAAACAATGCATGATCAATTCTAATGTGCACCTGGTCTCTACATCTCTGCCTAGATGTAGTACCCATTTTGTTTCTAAAATCTCGTATTGGATTCAGAAACAATCTCAATATATCATCACATAAATCTATTATTTTCCTTTGTAATACAAACCATGAGTAAATTCATACAATCTCATGGAAATTTTATCACAATAATCATAATAATTCAAATATATGGCTCAGCCACCATATATATTTCATTCAGGTTCAGGCAAACTTATGCATGACAAATAATATCATCAAGTTAAAGCACAATATGATTGTACTCTGGTTAGTAAGTTCTGATATACCTTCCAATATAAATTCTAATTCCTTTTCACTTACACAAGAAAACTAGAACATAATCTAGACCTCATACTCCTTTCAAGTATTTAAACCATTTTCAACACACCATTCATAATATATATATATATATATATATATATATATATATATATATAAACAAACAGTCCAAATGTCATCAAAATCAATTCAAAAGACCATCAAAATCAAGTCCAACAACCACTAATATTTTAGCACTTCATTCATTAACATATTTCAACACTTAATCCATAAAAACACATCATAAAGTAACCTCTAAGGATCTGAATATTCAGCCTAGTATGCCAATGTTGGTCGTTCGGCAAGTATACCGATCGTTCCAAGTAATAAAGTGATAAGAAAGATATCGTTCCCACGAGGATTGTTTGACCAATTAAATTATAATTAATATCAATAGATTGGATGATAAACAAATTGGATAAATTGTTGTTGTGTGTGTGTTGACTAAACTAAATTAAAACCTAAGTATAAACATAAATATATGAACAAACTATGGAAGGTTATAATGATATATGTGGTGAAGTAGCTAGGGCAATCCACACTAAATGCTCCCTACTTTTGTATATGTATTGTCTACTACCTTCATCAATCCCAAATTACTCAAACATGCATCTTCATACAATAATAGTTAAGCCCTACTCCCGTAGTGATCTTAACCCTTTGACCCAATTAATTACCCTAATCCCTTAGTGGCAGCTGTTAGGTCAAGCATTAAATGATGCATTAAATGGTTGCAAGCTTACACTCCTATCCCTAGTTAATGTAAGGCTTGTCACCTTACCCAAGTCCAAGCATAAGGCCCCAACATTCCTATTGTAAACCCCAGCTCTTAGTACCTAACTAGAGTGATCAGTTCCAGAGAGATAGAAACATGCATTCAACAAGATAAAGTGAAATAACTTGACATTAATGAAAGATAGCATCCAATACAATCCCAAAAGAGGTTACATTCAGTGCTTAGCCCTAACTACAATATGAAACTAGCCCAACCTCATAATGGGTGGCTGTGTTACAAAATAGAATGGCATACCTAGCTGAAGCAAGGAAGAAGAAGATGGAGAAACCTCCACTTGAACCTTCACTCTCCCTTAACCCTAGCTAAGGTTCCTAAGCTTTCTAAAACACTATTTGTGCTGTTTTTCCTCCAAGAGTTCGTGCATTCAATGCTGAGGAATGGGTATTTATAACCCAGCTTGTGCAATCTCTATTTTGCCCTCAATATCCTACTTCTGTCGAGCTGTGGCGCCCTTGGCGCGAGTCTGGCGCTCCTGGCGCCAGCATCCAGAAGGAATGGCGCCCTTAGCGCGAACTTGGCGCTGGATGCCAGTGGATTTGGCGCTCTTGGCGCCAGCCTGGCGCTGATGGCATGGACTTGGCACTCCAGGCGCCAACTTTCAGTGCTTATGGCGCTCTTGGCGCCATTCTGGCGCTCATGGCGCCAGAGTCTTTTCCAAGCCTTGTCCTTTTCTTCTGATTTCTGCTCATTCTTGGCACCTTTGATCGAGTTCCTGGCAATTCATTACATTAGCTTACATCATGCACAAGGAGGGTAATTATCCATGCTTAATGTTCAACTCATGCTCTAAAAGGCTTAGGAAAACCTCATATGCTAAGCGCATATCAGCCAACCAAAAATCTGCACCATTAAGCATAAAAGTTAGTCCAACTAAACCCATAAATCAAGATTGAAGCCTAGCCTACATTAAGCAAATTTGCTTCCAATTCTTCCAAGTACTTGGCTACACACTTTAAAATCTTGAAGGAATAAAGTCTTAAGATGGTTTGGAAGAAAGAAGAGAAGGAAATAGAAGTAAAGGAGGGAATATAAGTGAAGGCTACGATTTACATGTCAAGAAGGAAGTGAGAAAAATGAAAGCAAAGTGTAGAGAGAAAAAGTGAAAGTTGGTCGTGAGTTAGGGAATAAGCATATACATGTGCAGTTTTTTAATCCAAGGAGGTATTTATATGAAAAAATTTAGTTAGGATGGAACTTAGTTAGTACTTAGTTTAGTTCTAATGTAACCAAGTACTTAGTTAGTACTTAGTTTAGTTCTAATGCCCTAAAGATAATGATGAAATGTTTTGTCTTCATTCATTAAATGCAATCTTATCACTTAATAAAGCAAATTATCCCTTCATTATGGCTGGTCATTTACGTGGAAAGCTTGCTTAAGAAGCTGGATTCTTTTTGTTTTATGCATGGCTTCACATTTATCTATTGTACACCACTTCTAAGGCATACACGTATACACACATGGCTACACCTCCATTTATATTGATTTTGCTTAAAAATCTCACGTACACATGCATGCTTTCCTTTAAGTTTTTGTCTCTTTTGGTTTATACCAATTGTACTTCATGTGTTTTTCAATTAATATGATAGCTACTTATGTGTCATCCATCTAAAGTCTTAAGCCTTTGTCCAATATCCCACACAGCTAGGATTTGTCTTTCCTTAAATTCACTAATCATAACTAAATCTATTCTAAGCACTTCTAAACTTGCCACTTGGATCTATTAGCTTCTATCCTATCCTTCTTGTATCACACTACCATCACATATCCACAAATAATTCAAACATGAATACAAAATCAAGATAAAAAAAATTGCGGATGTTCCACTATGTGTTACTATAAGAGGAGTTTGTTAGCAAGTTCAAAGTGAGATAGAAGATGAAGATCTACCAATGATTCTTTTAGCCTTTCTCCCTCCTTCCTATGAGAATTTTGTGAGTTCTCTTAGTGTTGACAAAGACTCTATTACACTTGAAGAAGTCAAGTCCAGTCTCTATACTAGAGAGTTTCGACTAATAACGTCTAGGAATGGTGATGAAGCCTCTACTTTTAAAATATCAGTGACTGATTATGCTAAAGGGAAAAGTTAGAAAGAAGAGGAAAGTTTATCCAAAGGACATAAGTAATTTTTGCAAAGAACCTGGTCATTGGAAGAAAAATTGTCCAAAGAAAACAAAGAAAGATTTTGTTGTTGTCATTGTTCAAAATGACTCCTTATTTGAAAACGATTTGGATATGGTTGTTGGTGTTGGAATAATTGGGAATCTAGAAGGGGGTGAATAGATTCTTTGAAAATTTACCAATTATATCTTAGATTCAATTACAATCAATACCCCTTTATAAATAAAGGTTTTCTTAAAAGACTTGTTGAAGAAAGATCAACAACACATGAAGCCAATATATTAAATAAAAACCTTAGAAAACAGAGTTTTATGGCCCACACATATCAATTCCAATATCAAGATAGATCTAGAAAACTAAGGTTTAGAGAAAGAGAGAATCACATAGTCCTCAAGAGGACCTATATCTAATTGTTCTAAGATCTTTTAGAACTTCCACTATTAGATAATCAAGTACAAATGCTATGCCCATGCAATTCTCTAAAATTCTATTTTTTTCCTTGAACTCTACAAGAGAAAACCAAAACCTTGTTGAATCCTATAATAAGAAATTCCAAATTTGAAACCATATCAACTCAGAAAGCCCTTGGTAACCTTAACCAAGATTAAGAAATTAGAAAGAAATCAAAATTGGACTGAATACACATTGATGTGCATAACATAGCATTTTGTATCTCTTCCTTTGATTATCAACTCATCATGAAGAATGAATGAATCTTGATTAACTTGAATCTCTTGAAGATATGTAGAGTAATTCCCTTAGACAACACTCATAATGTGTTTTCTAAAAGATAAAATCATATCAAGAGTCACAAATGAGAAATACCAAGTGAGGGTATTTATAATTTTAACAGTTAAAATTGATTTAGTCAATTATCAAATATGGTAATCGATTAATTCATTTAAATCCCTCTTCATTCTGCATTTCTAGAAATGTGGTAATTGATTATTTTGACACATAGAGAACTCCTAAAGTTTCCAGATGCAATCTAATCAATTACTAAATGCAGTAATCGATTATCTCGAGCCACAAAATCTTCTTTTTGCAAAAACTGGCTTTAATCAACTAATTTGAGGAAGGGATTTTGTTCCTTAATTAGGTTCCAAGTCCACTCCAAAGAGCTTTCTAGAAGTCAATGAGCTGAAGTTTCTATATTATGCAACTCCTATATGGCATTGTGGTAAAGGAAACTTGTAAATGACTAAAAGCTATCAAGAAAAACTGTAAAGAAAATTGTAAATGGATGAAAGAGTAAAGGAAATCAATAACAACTGAAAGTGATAAAGGAAAACTATAAACGATAAAAGGAAGTTGTAAATAAAGGATACATAATAGATAAATGACTAGAATAGAGTAATTTGATTGATTTGGTTGTGGTCCTCTTTTACATCTGAGTTTGTCCTATTTATAGTTTTTTTTCTAAGCAAGTGTTAGTTGTTTACAAGGCATGTCAGTTGTTTCCTAATAATTACCCATGATCCTAGATTTTAGGAGGTCATGGGTTACATGATTTTAACTTCCTAAGTTGTTCACTTCTATTGAAATTGTGGCCTTATGTTTCATAGAGTTGCTGGAAACAAACAACTATTATTTTCTGCTAACAAATTTTCCTATTTTTTAGGAATCATGGATCCACATAAATTTGACCTTTAGACTTGTTCTTCCATGAAATAGACTGATTCAAGTCTTCTGCATTAGCTGACAGAAATTAGCCATTAGTTGTCAGCCAATAGAAATTAGCTGTTAGCAATTAGCTGACAGAAATATTCGTTAGCCATTAGAAATGATTCTTTTAGTTGGTAGCTATTAGAAATTGGTAATTTAGTCTTCAAATATCTTTATCACTAAGAAAAGATAGAATCCATTGATCTTCATTAGCCGATGGTCATCTACTGAATTAGTCGTTAACTCATGACAAATGACTAGCCTCGATAACAGACATTTTTGGTGTTAACACACTTATTTATAGTTTTTAAAATGGCCAATAAATATAAAATGATTAAATTATGAAAGCCTCTATGAATTTATTTCTAAAGCACTTGTTTGAATTATTCAACTATAGAATATGCATATGCAAATGGCCCACCACAAAATTTGCATCTACATATTATAAACAGTATGAACAGCACACAAGAACCAAGATGGGGGTGAATTGGTTGTTCTTGGCCAATTAAATTTTTTTAAACAATTAGAGATAAAAGGGATTGTATCATAAAACAACCGTTGAACACTTTCAATCAATCAAAATCCAATTTTTAAAGAATGCAATAACAACAAAAACGTTTCTGTTGATTATAAAATGTTATACCAATGAATGACAATTAATAGCAACAAGAAAAGGTAAAGAGGTAATCAACACCAAGATTTATACTGGTTCATTTCTCAATCTAGAGAAGCTAGATTCAGTTCTTCTAACCAACTAGTTTGAGTTCAACTATTAGCAATTTGTTTCTTACAAGCTTATACAATCACTCTCAATCAAATCTAGATTAAGAACACGAAATCTAGCTCCCTTAGACTCTCTGTGATCAAGACATAGAGAAAACCCTTCTCTACTCTTCCCTCTAGAAACACCTATTCTAGACAAGCTTTAAGAAAGACTATTGCTCTAGTTACATAAACTAGAAATTCTAAAAAGAATTACAACCAAAGTAGTATGGAGAGAAACAACCTGATGATCGACTACAGATGAATGCAAATGATTACCAAACTTAAATCAAGGTTGAAAGACAAATCTCATAACATTCTTTCCAAGTTATTCTTTAGAAAGTTTCCCAAAAAAGAAATCCTCTTAAGGAATCTTGAAGCTTGAGGATTTGAGGGTCAAACACAGAATAGCTCGTAGTATTTTTTCTCTCTTCAGAAAGGTTATGAAATTCGTTGATATTTTGTTGTTGTTTGGATAAAACAAGCAACATCTATTTATAGAATATTGTTTTAACTGTTAGTAATCGAGGAAATCACTTATGTAATTGATTAACTCACCTATGTAATCGATTAAATCACCTATGTAATCGATTAAAGTGTACTTGATCTTTTTGGAAATGATTTATGAACAATGTAATCGATTAAATCGTAATGTAATTGATTATAACAGGAGCTTTATTCAAAAGCGTTGCCAAGTAATCGATTACCACCATGTTGTAATTGGTTATCACATGAAGTCCATTTTGTGATTATGAATTGTGTAATTGATTACCACAATCTCGTAATCGATTAAAATGTTCTTAGTTCTCAAGTAATAGATTACCACTAATTTGTAATCGATTAAACTAGTGAAAAATATTTTCCCAAAACTTGAAACATTGAACATGGCTTTTTGTGCATTCATGAAAACCTTGTGTTTCAAAGAAACTTTTTATGAAACTTTTGCTTTTGTGAAAATATGAATGCAAAAACATGAATGAGTTTTATGCAATGGATCATAGGAGGTATCTACTTAGACATACACAATTTACAAATTCCATTCAATTGAATTGGCATGTAAAAGTCTAAACATTTCATAGTCTAAGAACCTTAGCTTCTTGATCCTCTCTTGCTCCCCCTGAGTCTAACACATATAGCCCAATATCTATGTATGTGTCTCCACCTAGGAGAACATAAAAAAGGATTCTTACAATAGGCATTAGGAAAAAGAAATGTAGAACAAGGTGTAATTAATTTGGAAGTTGAAGATAAAAGAAGAAAAAGAGGAAGTAGTGAAAGAAGACAATCACTATGAAAAAGAGTGTAAGTATAACTCTGAAGCTGATGAAGAACTCTTCAAATTAAACAAAGACTAAAAGATCTTATAGACCTAGAAGGACAAAAGGTTTAGTTAAAGACAAAGTAATCAAGGTTGAAGAGATTCAAGAAATGGGGTGAAAAGTGATACATCCTCTCAAAAGCATTAATTGGAACATGTTAAGGAGCCAATGTATCCAAGACTAGTAAAGGAATTTTATGCTACAACATGTAACACCCTAGAAAATTACAACTCAATTATATATTTTTTTTTATTCCTGTGTAAGTAATCCTTGTAATTATATCTTTGTGCTATTTGTTTATGGGTGAATTGTTTGAAAAGTGTGATTTAATTAAAAATCACAATGTTAATTTATTTATTGTCTGCAGTGTGGTTTTATTTTTTTTTTAAAATGTTTAAGCTGCTTGTGATGAAAGTTTTGTAAAATTTTGTCTATAAAGGATTTATTACACACGAAATTTTAACCAATCGATTAGGGTAGGCTTTACTACATAAGTTTTATGAAAAATGTAGATTGATTGAATTTTAGTCTAAAATTTAATTGAAATATATTGCAATTACACAATATAAATGTTACACTGTGTAAACTAAACTTAGTGTTCCTAAATCCTAATTATAATTATCTTACACCTAATCATATGCATTACCTCAACCATGACACTTGTCTTCCATTAATCTCCCTACACTACCACATTAAGACACCTCACACCCTAAACCACCACATTAGGACACTTAAACACCATGCAATACCACAACTCAACACCTAATCACTCATTCCACTCTCCCTCACGGCCAACATCCCTTTTTCCTTCACACTCACTCATTTTCACTTAATACATTTCACTTATTCAACACAACACTTAGTAAAGAGAATAAAAAATCACCTATCACTTTGAGTGTGGTTGTACAAGAGAAGAAAAGGAGCCTTTGAAGCTTGGTGCATGCAAGCAAGTTCTCATCACCTCAGGTGCAAGCATTCTCCTCTTCTCCCTTTTTTTTCCCAGATTTCCAAGCTAAGGTAAGGGAAATCCTTCTTTGTGTAGTTGTCTTTATGAGGAGACAACCACAACCATGCATGTTTTCCTCCATTGATAATTATTTTGTATAGAAGTTAATTTTGAGGAACGAAAATTGTGTTGGGTGTAAATTATGTTTTGTGAAATTTGACTTGGAGAATGCATGAAACATTTTTTTGAATTTTTTTGGCTCTGTAAATTCTTTGGAAAAGCTTTAAATACAAAGGATATTCTATCCAAATAGAATTTACAAAACAAAATGTGGGTTTTGTTGGAACAGGCCCCATTGTTTCCAAGTTTTCTAAAAATCTAATCGTTGGATTTTGGTGAAATTTGTATTAAATTAAAGTAGCCTGAAATTATATAACTTTTATGTTGGGATAGAAAAGATATAAATTAAAATTGAAGGTTATCGATGGCCTTCAAATTAACCTCTCTATTTTGGTTTTTGAAACTAGCAGTTCCCTTTTTTGCCAACTTTGTAATTTTATGTTTACAATAGTGAAATTGTGATTACCAATCCTTGAACTAGATAAAATAATATTATTAACCATGTATGTTAGATGAATTATATAGGTTACCTTAAAATTTTAAGAAGGCAAGAGAAAACAAATTCGATTGTTGGAAAATAATTTTCTAGTCAAGAGAAAAGCCTTTAAAGAAAATTTTAGTAGGAATGACAGAAAACGGTTTTTGTGGAAAATTTACCTTGATGAAAGGATTATTTTTTTAGATTAAATTTGGAAAAGGGTACAACTCAATTTGGATTTGGGAAGGGAGAGAAAAATGCAAATCTTTGGACTAGGTCAAATCTGGAATTCAATCTGTCTTACTGCCTTGTTGAAGGTTTAGGATTTTTTTTTGTAGATTTTTGCTAGACAATTGGATACCATGTTAGAAATAAGAGACAATAATATTTAATTCTATGTAAAAATTTTGTGTTAAAACTCTTTTAATATTTAACAAGAGCATGTTTTTGTTCTGTTTTCTAATAATCTAGGATTTTGAGAATTATGCTTTGTTGATGTGATTATATTGTTGTTTGTCTAAGTGCATGACTTGCTTCAATTAGTTGATAAGACATATTATTTGATGTTTGAAGTTATTTGGAAGACTTGAAAAATGTGAATATTGAGGAAATGCTAATTTATGTGTGCAATGTATTTACCGTAAGTTAACAATCTCTAGTTTGACTACCATAGGATCATTGTTCATTCACTCTATCCCCTCAAACTCCTCATAAGTGAAATTTATGAGGGTAGGCTTTTCACGACCTTTTTTTCAGCTGAGACAGAGTTGACATTCTTAAGGTTGTGAACATAGTGTTTGCTTACCGAATTTGAGCTTCCACCATCTGTAAATCCTTCCACTACTGTGTTGATCACACCCTAAATCCAAGTTTTGGGTGGGGAAGTCTTGTCTTGGCACTGCAGTTTTGTTGTTTCTCAAGTCTGACGTGTTCTCGGCTCCTACCGTGCTCCTTTTCTTACTCTTGTGAAAGTTTTTCATCCTTAACGAATCTCTATAGTTGCTCCATTTGGATAAAGTTTTATGTCTTATCCTTAAGGGTAATACATTCTTCGGACAACCTGGTGATAGTGACAATATTTAGACTTGTTTTCTCTTGGTGGAGGCTATTCTTAGTCAGTAACTGGATTAGCTCTGCATTGCACTCTTCCTCTAGTACTCAACTTTGACTCTTCGTCAATGAAGTGTAGTAGTTGGACTTGGACCAATGGGGCCTATTCACTCTAGACTTTCCCCAACTACAACTACCCTTGAGCTTAGCCTCTCATTCCATTGGTTTCTTTGATGATTCTCCTCACATTTTTTCTCTGAATTTGGCCATTTCCTCTATTTGTATGAACTCGATAGGCCTTGCTCTCAACTCTTCCATTGTTGCTAACAGTTTTTTGCATAGGCTATCTGAGAAGGGGCTAAACTATAATGTTATGATCATCGAGGTCAATGCCATTTTCGAGCTCAAATCTCACATTTAGACTGAAATTGATGAGAACCTTTCCATGAATTCTCTTAATGATATATCCTTGTCTTATTGAATGTCGAGAGTGCCACTGCTGTTAAGTGATGTGGTATACTCGTTGTGTATTGTGCTCTAAAATGCATCTTGAGAGTCACAATAAATCAATGGAGTTTCCTAGCAAACGAGTATACAAATGAAGCCCTGCTCCTTATAAGGTTGTTGGGGACACATAATAATGTCGTCATCTGTGTGACGAATGCACCCACATGCTCGTCCGGGTACAAGAGCCCATCATATTGATCGCTGGTTAGTATCTTCCATCCCGATGGGAGTTGTGGTAGCATTTGCTACTCTATGAACCGGTTGTCTGATGGAGGGAGTACCTTCTCAGTCCTAGCCTAATGGGTTTGGTGGTTGCAGTTGCCGCAATTGAATTTACATTCTGGTCCTTTTGAAGCTTCAAGTACTGCTCTCTAAGAGGGGCCTTCTCCTTTTGAAGATTCTCCATCTCCTGGGTGTTTCTTTACTTCAAGGTGTTGATCTCTCTTTGCAGGGTGATGATCAACTAGTGATTATCAAGCTCTTGACATGAGGGACTTTCCATGTTTGTTGGGTTCCTTTTTTAGGGGCACCCCTGGTAGGCATCCTCGACATTGTGGATTCCTGCTCATGTGGTTCCTTTCTTTAATCAAATAAAAATAAAATAAAATTTATTCCCTGGCAACGACGCCAAAAAATTGTTAGGATTTTATTTCACGTTAGTTTCAACTTATAAGCCAAGTGTAATCCAATCATGATGTAATAACTGAATTATCGTCCATGTCATCTCCCAAAGGAATAAATGAAGGATTCATTTAATTATTTAACTAAGAACTAGGTTTTTGTATTTTTGATTTGTGATTGTCACGAAATACATAACATAAAATAAATTGCAAAAAAAATAAATGACAATAAAACAATTAAGTAAAGATAGAATTACTAGACTTGGATGGTGACGTCGATCTTGATGAATAAGTTTGGACTTAGAATTCACTCGATCCACTATGACTTAGCAATTTTCTAGCCATCTCTCTTGCTCTTCCTTAATTCACTAAAGTATTCTACCCCAGTTCCCACATGGTCCCGAATTCTAAACTACTTACCCGATACCTGATCCTTTGGACATACCGATACAAGCACTCAACATTAATGGTAGAGAATTAGTTGGGCTTAACCAAGATTATTCTATCCTAGGAGATAATCCCAATTAAGTACTTGATTCATGTTCGGATTTCAATAAGGCTCACCAAAGTTCAAGTCAATTCTTGAATTCATCTATAAGATAATCAATCAAATAAAAGCATTACGTATAGAAACAAATAAAGAACTCAAGATGAAGTATTGAATCGATAAACTTAAAGCGAAACAAGGTTCATCCTTTCCTATCCTAGGTGGAAGAAATTACACTCATAAAAATAATACAATGAAACCCAGAGTATTTAATGTAATAATCGAGGCGTCTAGTAGGTGGAAGTCTAAAATATAATTCTAAGAACTTCTTTAGACTTCTACACTATTACAATGTATTCCTAGCCTCCTATTCATAGAATTGTAGTTGGGTTTAATTAAGAAGATAATCACAAGAAATTATAAATAAATAATATCTCTAATCAATTCAAGTAATTATCTTATTCTTTAGCTGATTTATCCTTGGAAAATATCTTGCTCTTGAATTTCCTAGCTTTTATATTCAATTTTCACAATGTCTTATTCTAGAACTTTTTATTGATTTTAGGCCTCTAGAGCTCTTGGTAGAATGACCTATTTTTGTTGAAAAATTCTCACAAATTCATTAAAAATAACTAAAACATAAAATTCTACTTAAGACAAAGTAAAAATTGATTTAAAGCTAATTTGATTCAAAACAAGGCCTAAAGTTAACTAAAATGTCAAATAAACATCACAAAATGCATATGATAATCTGGTAAATTTGACGTATATCACTAGCCAGGAATTCATATGCAATAAGGTAGGGGCAAAGTTAAGTTCTCAAAGAACATCTATGTCAAAACTTATCAAAAAGGACAATAGATGTAGGTTTAAGAAAATAGTAGAATATATATACATAAAGTGAGTCTCAGCTAGATAAGCACGCATAAAGACACACTCACTGGGAAGACAAGACTCGATGACCATCACATCTAGTCCATTGATGTGATAGAACTCAACAGATCAAGGAAGTTAGTAATAGACTCATTAGTCAAGAAACTACTTTCATAGAATCTGACTTCCTTGTGAACCTAGGAGTAGCCAAGAAGAGTTAGAAGAGGGAACTCATTTTTTACCTTACTAGGTTTTCTAGGAGAAGGAGGAATAAATGGACTACAAATCAAGACTTGAATGACAATAGCCTCTAAGTCTAGGTCAGTAACATTATGAAGAGAAGCAAGCCAATAGGACTCAGCCTCATTTTCCATATAGTTACTCAACCTTTTTATAGTTTTCTGAAAGCTTCTGGTGGCCGAAAGGATGCATCCATTCAAACCTTTATATCCTTCCTTGAAGAGACAAATCAATTCCCTTTGTGACTAAATTAAAAACTTAGCCAAAGAGGACATCCCTCTTAGGTTCAACTATAACCAGAGCGGTATTTGACACTCGAACTTGGTTGGATGATAGCAAAGTTAAAGTTAAGGACTAAAGATTATTTCTTTTATATATAAAGCTTATACAACCATCTTCAGAGATTGGGGGCTTATGTACTACTCGGACTTAACAAGCCTCCGTACTCGGTGGCCAGCTGAGTAAACAACTCAGATTCAGAGAATCTAAGTGGATTTAAATAAGGCAAGGGAGATAAGATAAAATCATATTTTCCCTATTTTACATTATCTTAAAAGGGAAATTGAGATCTTATAATCCAATTTCACCTCTATAAAAGGGAATCATCAAGCTTCAGGTAAACAAACTCTTAATCCAACCTATATCCTACTACATGTATACTTCTACCGCTAACTTGAGTGTCAGAGTGTCTTTGTAGGTGATAAGTGCCCTAATTCAGTTAAATTCATGTTTCAAATGCTGGCAGTTATCTTTTGATTTCAGAAGATTTGATTATAAATTTGCCCTAAACCTAGTTAAATAGCACCTAGTGCTTGTATAAAAGTTGTTGTTCATATTTTGGAAGATTAATCCAATCATGCTTTGTATTTTGATAGATTCTGTGGATTTTCGAGGCTTTCGAACAAGCAAAGCAAGCAAGAAGGGCTTAAAAGATCAAACCTGGGAGGTGTTACAAGCAAACAGGCCCATAATTCATCCAGGCCCAAAAGGATTCTTCAGCACTAAGCACTTAACTCGCCCAGGCGAGCTCCTCTAGTTCATTTGGCTCGCCCAGGCGAGTTGCAAGTTACAAGAAGATAAAGTTAAGCTCGCCCAGGCAAGCAAACACAGGCAAAACCTATAAATAGGCCACAAATTTGAGAGGAAGTGCATCCAATTTTCTTCATTCCTTATTTCTTAGCTGGGTCCTTAGTTAAGTAGGTTAAATATTAGTAGTAGGGAGGTTAGGAAAGTGAGAGAAGTGAGGATTAGTGTGGAGACTCTGCCGGAAAGAAGCGGT
>QARZ01000299.1:141063-186327 GCA_013407115.1 Glycine latifolia | reverse complement strand
GGTTCCTTTCATCAATTCTTCTCTTGAGGAGGTTCTCTCCATGCTTGGCTAGCTTCTCTAAGGATTGGATGTAATCTTCTTATCCCTATGTATCTCTTTTAATATTTACCTATGCATTAATCTTTTCTATTCCTTGTTGGTAATGTCATTCTGTGCTTAATGCTTGATTTTACTTGATCACTAGTTTCATGAATTAAAATCCTAAGTGAGACTGGAAAGTAATCTTAGGGTTTAAACTGAATGATTTTACTCATTATGTTATGTTGCTAGGAATAGGGCATACCATTTTGATTGCATAAAGCATGCGATTATAATTCTTAATGCTGGGATATTTACTTCATATGCGAGGGGTCGATATTTGATAGATATCCTTAAAATTTGAATGCGAGGGATCGATTCGGGGTAAAATAGTGTGCATCAATAAGGATAAATAATGATTTATGCATGATAATATTAATCGGATATAAAAGGATATGAATGATGAAACCCAATCCCACTTTCCCATAAATATATTTCATTTTACGAATTTAGTAATTTTCCGTTACTTTCTTAAACAAATGAAAATCCGCTCATCCTACTTGTACATAACTATTAAATTGTTGAATTCTATTTGGATTAACTGAGAAGCTCAAGTCCCTGTGGAGACGATCTTATAAATTTTGTAAGTTACAACGACAAATCGGTGCACTTGCCGAGATTCCATAACAGTAGGTACATCCTACCATTGTACGTGAAGAAGCTCACAAAGGATTGTTGCCTTGGGAAGGTTCTGTCAAATCTGATAAGAACATCTTACACCGCTTATTTGTATTGCAGACATTGTTAACAATGAAATTATATGAGTTATTACCATTTAAAATAGAAAAACTTGCATACACGGGACCCTTCCAAGATTAATTTTGATGATCAAACACTTCTTACATAAGAGTTTTGAAATATCAACAATCACACTAGAAAGAGAGTTGAATAATATGTTAATAAAAGATAATAACTTTTTGCAAATAATGACTTTTATCACAAGCTTAGAAGGATAGATGCAATGGAGTCGTCCACTAATAAGAGAAATGAAATAACAACAATCATACTAGAGAGGGGTTGAATAGTGTGTTAATCAAAGATACTAACTTTTGATAAATAAAGACTTTAAGCATAAGCTTAGAAAGTTATAAGTAAAATAGTGTTCACTGATGAGAAAAACTGAAAACAATATGAACACACACAATAACCAAGAGGGGGGTGAATTGGTTTAAACTTGGCCTTTTAAAAATCTTTAAAGAATCAGAGTAATAGAATCTTTATCACAATTAAACCAAGAATGCTTCAATCAATCAAACTACTCAGCTCAAGAATACAATTGCTAAAACCTTCACTTGCTGAGTAATAAAGATTTCACCAAATGAATCACAGATTAAGATGATGAGAAGAGATTAAAGAAAGTAATCAACATGAGAACTTATACTGGTTCACCTCTCAACAAGAGAAGTTGCATCCAATTTCTTTTAATCAAAACTTGACTAGAGTTCCACTATTCACAAAATTCAGTTCTTAGAAGCTTACAACAATTACCTTTAATCAACCCTAGATTAAGAATAGAAATCTAAAACCCTTTAGACTCCTAGTGACTAAGAAAAAGAGAAACCCTTCTCTTCTCTTCCCTTTAGAGAACCCTACTCTAGAAAAGCTTTAAGAAACTTTTGTAATAGTTACAAACAACTAGAAATTCTAAAATGAATTTACAAGCAAAGTTTATGGAGAGAGACAACTTGATGATCCAATGAATATGAATGAATATGGTTTAACAATCAGGTTTTGACATGAAAACAAGTTTATGAGCTTCTTCTCCAAATACTTCTTTGATATCTTGCCTAAGAAGAAATCTTTCAATGCAACATGAAGATTTAGATTTTGTGGGAAAAGAATTTAAGAACTCAAAATGTCCTTTTTCACTTTCAGAAGGCTTTTGAAAACAATGAAAATTTCGTAGAGTAGTGTGTTGTAATTTTCAAAAGACCTAACAACTATTTATAATAAACTATTGTAACTGAATGTAATCGCTTAAATTGCCAATGTAATCAATTAAAACCACTAATGTAATTGATTAAAAACAAATTCAATCGATTAAAATGTTCTTAAGCTTTCTGGAAAAGATATATGAGCAAAGTAATTGATTAAATCACCATGTAATCGATTATCACGGGAAGACATGTTTTCCAAAATGAGCCAAGTAATCAATTACCACAAATCTGTAATCATTATCACAAGAAGACATTTTTGTTACTTTGTGAAGTGTAATCGATTACGATTCTATTATAATCCATTAAAGTTTTCTTCAAAGCTTATGTAATAGATTACCATTAGCTGGTAATTGATTAAAGCAGTATGAAATTGTTTTTCCAAAACAAGCTTTGAACACTTTGGCTTTTTCAACGCAATCATGAATACTTTAAAATCTTTTTCACAAAACATATGCCTTTTGTAAAACCATGAATGCAAGCCAATGAATGATGTTTATACCATGCAAAGGATCATAGGATGAAACTCATATTCATCTAAGAATTACATATGCCTTCAATTAAATGACATGTAAAAGTTAAAACTTATCCAATACTCAGATCCTCAGCATCTTGATTCTCTTCAACCTCCTCATGTATCTAACAAAACAAGTTTGATGAAAACAATATATAGACATCTTAGTAATATCAAGACAATATTTTCACATATGTTTTTCTGTGAAACACTTGGTGTGAAGACATTACCAAAAACATCTTAAATGAATACTCAATAAAACCACTTGAAAGAGACGTAGAAACACTTGGTTTATATTGGTTCACTCAAACAGAGCTATGTCCAGTTCTCTTTTACTCAACTATAAAAGATTCTACTAATCAAAACATTGATTACAAACAAGTATTCTAACCTTCCACTCCTAGCTATACAAGTATTCTCTTTGCCACTTTAGGCACTGATATGCGTTTAGCATATGAGGTTTTCCTAAGCTTTAAGAGCGAGAATTGAGCATTAAGCATGGATAATTGCCCTCTTTGTGTTTTGATTTGAGCTAATGTAATGAATTGCCAGGAAATCGATCAAAGGTGCCAAGATTGAGCAGAAATCAGAAAGAAAAGGACAAGGCTTGGAAAAGATTCTGGTGCCATCAGCGCCAGTAGTGGCGCCAAGAGCGCCATAAGCACTGGAAGTTGGTGCCTGGAGCGCCAGGTCGATCCACGCCTGAAGTGCCATAAGTTCTAGAACCTGGCGCCAAGAGCGCCAGTATGGCGCCAAGGCACCAATACCCCTGGAACACAGCCCCATAAGCGCCAAAGCCATGCTGGGAATGCCTTGATTTCTGCAATGTCGCGCCAGGAGCGCCAGGCTCGCGCCAAGGGTGCCACAGGTCAACAGAAGCAGAATATTAAGGGCAAAACAGGGGCTTCACAAGCTGGGTTATAAATACCCAATTCTCAGCATTCAATGCACGACTTCTTGGAGGGAAACAACACAAAATAGGGTCTTAGAAAGCTTGGGTGCCTTAGCTAGGGTTTAAAGGAGTTGGAGGCTCAAGTGGAGGTTCTTCTCCATCTTCTTTTCCTTGCACTTCAGCTGGGTTGTGGTTGGCTGATTTTATATTGTAGTTAGGGCCAAGCACTGAATGTAATCTCCTTTGGAGTGTATTGGATGCTATTCTTCATTTATATCAAGTTATTTCACTTTACTTTGATTCTTGCATGTTTCTATCTTGCTGGAACTGATCACTCTAAGTTGGGTACTGAAAGCTAGAGTTTACAATAGGAATATTGGGATTCTACGCTTGGACTTGGGTAAAGTGACAAGCTTTACATTGATTAGGGATAGAAGTGTATGCTTGCAACCATTTATTGCATCATTTAATGCTTAATCTAACAGCTACCACTAAGGGATTAGGGTAATTACTTGGGTTAAAGGGTTAAGATCACTACGGGAGTAGGGCTTAGCTATTATTGTATGAAGATGCATGTTGAGTGACTTGAGATGGATGAATATAGTAGACAATACATGTAAGAAGGTAGGAAGCATTTAGTGTGAGTTGCCCTAGCTACTATCGTCACATATCGTATAATACCAATTTACTTGTTCATATACTTTTAATGTTCATAGCTTAGTTTAATTTCAATCATTACTACACACACACAACAATAATTTCTTACATTTCATTGTCCTCCAATCTATTGATATTAATTATAATTTAATCGGTCAAACTATCCTCGTGGGAACGATATCTTTCTTATCATTATATTACTTGTACGATCGGTGCACTTGCCGAATCCGCAACAGGCACACCCTTAGAATCCTCATAAATCTAAGACCACTTAAGTATTGTTTAACACTAAGCCAAAAGTTTGAATGAATACAATGATTCAACAATACTCAAGGAGTGCATATAGATTTAAGCTTGAATTTTCAAATTATTTTTTAATTAATAAAAGAAATAAGAATAGTAAATAATATATATAAGGAATTCTTTTATCTTTGCTTAACAAATAATAGAAAAAATTAAGTGTTGAGTATATTGTCCACTCAATTGTGCAGAGTTTTGCTTTAGATAACTTGTGCTTGTTTTACACTTGATTGATTTTCTTTGTCTTGATTCTAAAAGAGAAACACCTTTTATAGACTTCAGTGAAGGATTCATTACAAGATCAATACCGAGCCTTGATATGGTCGTTGTCTCATAGATGGTGGTGAAAACACGTGGTGTGCTCTGAATTGCAAGCATTGGAATAAAAGTACAAATAGCTACATGTGCTCCTCTTCCGCAATGAAAACCACCATTGAGAAATATTTTGCAAAAACCTTCTATTCTCTTCTATTCTATCATGTCCTTAAATTTCAAATGTTATAAATTCAAATAAAGAGAGGAAAAACTTAAATTTGAAAAGTGAGATCATGCACTTCCCTTTGTGGCTAACACAAACTTTAATACCTTGTTGGACATCACTTATAAGGATATAAAATAAGTGTGCAAGGGATTTAAAGTCCAATGGACGTAACTAATAAAAACTCAATGTAAAAATGCTGATATTCAAAATAAGTGGGCGCGATTGTTTTAACAGGGCATTGGACATTGAATATTACTTAATAAAATTGTTTTCCATTTTAAGTATGTACACAACTTCCTAAAGCTGTAGGTGTTGATATAATATTGAGTGAGCTCTTTTACAAAGTTAGTCCTGCGTACTTAAAAAAACTCATAAGTGCATCAATAATTTATACTTTTGTGAACATTAAAATTCAAGATGTGGCAAGTTGTCCAAGTGATTGAGACCTAACGATCTCCCCATTTTTTATGATGACAAATAGTATAAATTTTGAATGATGTAAAACATATTTATGACGATAATGAATGTAGAAGGACATGATTATGAGATATGTATGAAAGCATATGTATATGTAAAGCATTTATAAACTCCCCCTGATTTCAGTAGCTTTAATGCATCATGATAAAAAACAAGACTAATCACGCATATATATGTAGCAACAATATAAAATGCTCTAAATACCATACACATTTTCATTAATCAAGACTTGTGATTTATGAGATCAAAATTTCTTTTAACCTTCTCCCCTTTTTGTCAGAAACAAAAAGACTAAGGTTTCAAAGAAAGAAACGATGACAAATCATCATCGTCATTCTTGAACTTGAGGTGGTGATGGAGGCTACGTTCGTGGTGGTGATGGTGGTGGTGGTGGTGGTGGTGACACACTAGTTGGTGCTTGTGGAAGAGCTGTGCAGGTGCAAGTGCAGTAATGGTTCATGTAGGAGTAGCAACAATACCCAACATTGACATTTGGGCTTGTTGTAAATTTTGAAGCAATACAACACCAAGGTTGGAGAACTGAGTGGTTATGGCATTTTGCATAGACAACCTGAATTGCTCATTCTCTTACCTTTTTCATTCAGCAAATGAGTCCATTGATTGACCTATCATCTCCTAAACTTGATCGCGGGTCACAATAGTGGGGGGAGCATAATTAAGAGGAGTAGGCATTGAGCTTGTGGAGTAGATGATGATAGTGTCAGGTGCTTTATTCTCTTTAGATGTAGCTTTATTTGAGATGGTGGACTGCTTGGACGTGGGTTCTTTTTCTTGATGGATCTTCTTATCAAATGAAGTTGCGTTGGCCACTTTAAGGGTTTCTTCTATAACACCAGTGTTAGTGAGATCAATAATGACCTCATTAACAATGTTGTCATCCACAACCTTGGCTTGGTCTATTACAACTTGCTCCCTTGCAACTTGAGTGGATATTCTCTCTCTTTTTAGCTTGGTTCTTCCCTCTTATTGGGCAACATGAAGCTTAGTCACATGATCCACAAATGCTTGTTCGCCCATCTTGGAGAGATTGTAAGTAGTCTTATGAAATATTATGGGAAGGTTCTTTAAGTAGTTGATGAAGGAGTGGTTGTTAGCATCCTTGGTGAAAAGCGCATAAACATCATCGACATGATACATCCTAACTGGACATAACACTTGAATGAAGTGTTTCTCAAACAGATCCCATGGAGTGCTATTTTGTGTGCTTTTCTTATCCTTGGAATTCTGGAGTTTTCTCTGAGGTACCTTCGATTTACCTTAGTGGATGGATAGGCACATTGTTGGGTTCCATGGGCCAACAAATGTGATTGCATCTTGATAGCAATTTGTTGTACTAGACATCTCCACTGATGAGGGTCTAGATGAACTATGGCCTCTAAGGATAGAGCCTTGTAGGCCTCTAATGGTGTATGTATATAGTCATGATTCTTCCACTCTAGTGCAAGAATAGTGATGGATTCTCCTTGAATTTCTTTAGAGACTTCAGATGATAATAAATGATTACCTGTAACACCCTGAAATTTTGATAACTTAAAATATGTGTGTGATGTATTCCTTGTATTATTTGATTACTTTATTAATTATGATTAGTTGAAATGTTATGTGAATTATCCATGTGCAATTGTTTGGTGTAGATGTCAAGTTATGTGGAGTTTGTTTGAGCTGTGTTGAAATTGAGTGATTCCGAGTTTGACCCGAAATCTATTTTAGTAAAATCATAATTTTGGATTGGTTAACCGTTGGATCACCTTCACATTTTAAAGGTAGGCTCCTAACCCGCATATGTAACCTTTGACCATTGGAGAAATAATACCTGAAGCGCGAGATATTATTTTTTCACAGAAACAGAAATTTTAAATTTGGGTCAACTCGCCCAGGCGAATTTTGGAAGGCATTTTGGCTCGCCTAGGCGAGTCAACTTGGTTTTAAATAGTATCAGCAGTGTAAATGACGAAAAAATGGCCTTCTTCCTCTCCCAAACCACCACCCAACCTCCCACCATCATCCTTCACCAGCCACGGCCACCGGTGACAGCCACTAGCCGCCGTTTCCTGCCGTTGAATCACCGCACAGAGAGGAATATTCAAAACTCAACCTAAGGATTCGGTAGAGAACGGAGCTTCCAATCCTACTTTCTTGGTTTCTTTGAGGTAACCATGGTTTCCTTGTTTTCTCTTAGCTAGTTTGAGGCCTATCTTGATATCTCTTGTCATTCGGGTACTGTTATTGGCTGTTTTTATACTTCCTTTAAAAACCCTTTGAAAATGAGATGTTGTAAAAGTCTCCTTTTTATGAAGTTGATGTCATTTATGTGATCTTTGTTGAGCCCCGGTCACATTGGTGTGTTTGAAATTTCAAAATGATATCTTTTGATGTGAACTCCCAAAACACCATTTTAGACTCTTTTTAGATTTGAGTGGGCATCTGACCCCAAATGTTAATTTTGACCTTGCCTTTGAAATCTATACTAAATTATCTTCAATTTGGTATATAGAGCTATGCGTTTGGACCAAAGCACGTGAACTTGAGAAATCTCAAAACGACATTTCAAGGAGCCAACAGAGGGATATAGTTAGGTAAGGAGAGTTTATTATTTAGTTATAGTTTTGGTACCATAGTTGGGGGCCAGGGAGTCCAACTATGAGGATATCTGCCTGTCCCTGTTGTGTGTTGGTTTTCAAGAAAAGTTATGTTTTAAACTAATGGGATGCGATATATCTATCATTGATGTATGCTTGTTCCTATTGTGTGCTCATTTTCAAGAAAAATTGTGTTTTTAACTAATGGGATGCGATAAATTTGTTATTGATGGATAAAACTGTGAATGATGTTGTTGTTGTAATTGATTGGATTTTTGGGAAAAGTCTTAATTACAGAGGAAATTCTGCCCAAAATTTTATAATATGTTTTCCTATTTAATTCTTTATTAAATTTTTAAATGGGCATAAAAGTGTGTTTTCTGTATTGTAGTCCTCCTCTTTAATTTAGAATTTTTCAAAAATACCTGTCTCGTGGTAATATGGATTATGGATGAATGAGGTGATATTGATGTCATTGATAAGGTTGAAATGAGATGACTTTGATACGTATGATGATGATATTAAGATGATGTGATGTTAATGCTAATAATGACATTGATGAGAGATAATGTTGATGTGGACAATGTCATTGTGTGGTGTGGATACACATGGATACCCATGGGGGGTTCATGACGGGTTACCCTTGCGAGGAAGGATTTGTTCCACGCCAGGTCATGCATTGATGGTGCCATAGTTGTATGATGTGTATGTCCACGTGGGATGCAGTGACCAGTTGGTTACCCTTGCGAGGAAGTATTTGTTCCTAGCCACGGTCAGTGCATCGGTGAGCCCATATTGGTGTGTTATGTATGTACATGGTAGGTGCATGACAGTTAGCCAGGTCATGCATTGATGATGCCCATGTTTCATACTTCATATTGTATTGATGGAAATAGAATGAAGACATGTGTGTACCTGTGGGTTTCTATGGGCTGAAAACGCAGGTACTAAGGGGCCATCAGGTTTGGAATTCCCTAGCGTCGTTGACTGATCACCAGAGGGGAATGGCCAGTGCAGGAAATGATGACCCTGATAGGCGATGAATCATTTTCCTGTGAGGCTATTTCCTTGGATATGGTACCACATTGTATGGTGAGAGTGAAATCCGGAGCATGCATCATTCTTAACATGATTGTTTGAATTATGAAATCATTTGGATGATTGGTGTGTCGAGTTTGTATTGGATTGATGGATCTTGGGTAATGATTGTGGTTGTTATTGTTGTTTCCTTTCCAATTGTTGTTACCTGATGCTTGTTGGTTTTATATAATAAACTCACTCTTGCATTTGTTGTACGGTGTGGTTGGTACCTGTGATGATCCTGAACCTCCGTTCGTGTGAGCAGATGAGCAGCATTAGGTGACTTTGAAGGGAGATTCTTTTTGGTTGGAACCGCTGAGCCGTCGTGATGACGATGGATTACTTTTTGGAAAAGAGTTGTGTTTTGATAGTCAACTCTTTCTTAGTTGGTCTTTTGATTTCTTTTTGATGGATATGTACATTTTAGGCATAAATACATGTAAATACAATTAACTTATATCCTGACATGTGATGGTTTAAGATATACATGTTTGTGTATTTATTATATATTTATATATAGTATGACAAGTGAATATCGCGAATAATTACCACCATTTTCGTAATCAAATTAATGAAGTTTTCATTAAAATTCAAAATTGCACGATTAGAGTTAGTAATACCGTAGTGACGAGGCGGGTCGTTACATTACCTTTAATAAATGCCAATGGAAATTTCTGAACATCTGTTAAAGGTTCCTTCCCTTTTATAGAACTTTTGAATTTGTCTAAGTGTTTGGGGGTGGAGGTGGACGCTATTTTGTTGAGGTGAGTGGATGCTTACAAAGGGGAAGGACAGGAGTGCAACGACCCGCCTCGTTATGATATCACTAACTATAAACATGTAATTTCAAATTTTAATAAAGATTCCATTAATTTGATTATGAAAATGAGAGTAAATTTTTCATGATAATACCCTTATCAAACAATGCACAAATATAGAAATGAATACATATGTATGTATATTTAAACCATTACATATCATTCACATGTCAGAACTTAGTTTAGTTTTTATATATATTTACGCCTGGAATTTACATGCCCAATCAAAAGGAATCAAGGAACCAACTAAAAAAAAGAGTTGATAACAAAACACAACTCTTTTCCAAAATGAATTCCAACATTATCACGTCGGTTTGGCAGCTCCAACAAAAAGGATCTCCCTCCAAGGTCACCTACTGCTGCTCCCATGAACAAAGGTTCGCGATCATCACAGGTAGCAACCACACGGTACAAAAATTGCAAGGATGAGTTTATTATACAAGATTAACAAATACCATATGACAATGATTAGCAAGAAAACATAATAATAATAACCACAACCACTCTCAATAATCAATCAGATCAACATACACTTAACCAACTAGTCATCAACTTTTTCCACAATTCAAATCAATTATGCTCAGAATGATGCATGCACCTAACTCAACTCTCAAAATACAATGTGGTACCATCCTCATGGAAATAGCCTCTCTTAGGAAAATGATTTAGTAGTTTATCAGGGTCACCCTGTTATGCACTGGCCATTCCCCCCATGGTGATCAGCTAGAGTCTTAAGGGAATTCCAAACCGAATGACATGCCCCTTAGTACGTGCGTTTTTATCCCATAAAAACCACAGGTACACACTGCCTTCATTCTATTTCCATCTGTGCAATTATGAAGTATGAAACATGGGCACCATCAATGCACTGACCGTGGATAGGGATCAGAATTCTAAACAATCCTTTTTCCTCTCTAGTGATGCTTAAAATTCGTAAACCCTTCCTCACAAGGATATCCAATAAGTCATGCACCCCCATGTACATACACAGTATATAAACATGGACTCATCAATGCACTAACCATGGATAGAGATCGGAATTCTAAGCAATCCCTTTCTCTCTTCAAGAATGCTTAAAATTCATAAACTCTTCCCCGCAGGGATATCCAGTCATGCACCCCCATGTGTATCCACAACATACAATGACATTGTCAACATCAACATTATCTCTCATCAATGTCATCATTAACATCAACATCATCTCATCTCAATGTCATCAACAACATCAACATCATTTCATTTCAATATTATCAACTATATTATCTCATTTCAACATCATCAACCATATCAACATTATCTCATTTCAACATCATTAACCACATCACATTATTTCATTTTCAAGATCATCAACATCAATGGCATCTCAGTCTCAATATCATCAACGACATCAATATCATCTCATTCATTCACAATCTATATTACTACAAGACTGGTATTTTAGGAAAAATTCTAAATTAAAGAGGATGACTACAATATAGAAAACACACTCTTATGCCCATTTAAAAATTTAATAAATAATTAAATAGGAGAACGTATTATAAATTTTGGGTAGAGTATCCTCTATAATTAAGATTTTTCCCAAAAATCCAATCATTACAACAACAACATCATTCACAGTTTTATCCATCAATAAAAAATTCATCGCATCTCATTAGTTAAAAACACAATTTTTCTTGAAAATGAGCACACAACAGGGACAAACATATATCAATAATAAATATATCACATCCCATTAGTTTAAAACATAGTTTTTATTGAAAACCAGCACACAACAAGGACACATACATTTCCATAATTGGGTTCCCTGACCCCAACTATGACATAAAAAACTATAAACAAACAATAAACTCCCCTCACCTATCTATAAATTCTCCTGTTAGCTCCTCACGGTGTTGTTTTGAGATCCCTCAAGTTTGCGTGCTTTGGCCCAAATACCGAGCTCTATATAGCAAATCGAAGACAATTTAGTATAGATTTCAAAGACAAGGTTAATATTAACATTTGGGGTCAAATACCCACTCAAATTTAAAAGGGGCTAAAATGGTGTTTTGGGAGTCCACATAAAAAAGAAATCATTTTGAAATTCCGATCACACCAATGTGATCAAGGCTCAACGAAGGTCACAAAAAATTACATCAATTTTATAAAAAGGAAACTTTTACAACTTCTCATTTTCAAAGGATTTTCAAAAGGAAGTGTAAAAACTCTTAATAACGGTACCAAAAACACAAGAGACACTAAGAGAGGCTTAAACTAACTAGGAGAAGACAAGGAAACCATGGTTACCTTGAAGAAACCAAGAAAGGAGGATTAGAGGCTCCGTTGTCTATCAAATCCTCGAGTTGATTTTTGAATATTCCACTCTGATTAAAGTGTTCATTTCCGTGTCGTGGTCCGGTGGCAAGCAACGACGGCTCGTGGCAGTCACCAGTGGTCGTAGGTGGTGAAAGAAGAGGTTCTAGGGTTTGGGTGAGAGTTCAGCGAGAGAAAGAGGTGAAAAACACATTTTCTATGCTTCTAAAAGTGTTTATAAGCTTCTCATCTCACTCAGCACACTCATCTCGCTCAGCACGATTGTCTCGCTAAGCGCGATCGTCTCACTCAGTGCAATTTCCTCTATGTTTGGGAATTGCACTTAGCGCGCTGGTCACACTTAGCACAACATAAAAGTTTCTATTTTCAAATACCAACGGTCAAAATATGAACAGATGGGTTGTGAACCTGCTTTCAAAATTTGAAGGCGATCCAACGGTTAACGAATCAAAGATCGTGGTTTTACCGAAATAGGTTTTGGGTCAAACTGTAAATCACACACTTCAAACAAAGATAAAAAAAACTTTACATAACTTAACATCCACACCAAGAAATTGCACAAGGATAAGTTACATAACAATTCAACTTAAGGATAACACGGGATGGATTTGAAGATGATTTTGAAGCATTTCCTTTGGTGAGCTTTAAGGGACCCATGACAAGAGCTAGAACCCAAGCCCTACAAGACCACATCACAGCTAACTTGGACAAGCAAGAGGAAGCACACCAACATAAGGATAACAAGGGCTGGATTTTAATGCCTCAAGTTCAATTTAATTCCAATTAAATTTAGCACTTGTTAGTAGCAAAAATGGTTGTAATAAAAAGGCTTTTAGTGCATTTGTGTAAAGATTTGTAAGTGCACTTGTGTGTGAATTACGAGCTGCACTTAGAGGCTGAAAACTGCACCTTAAGCCTTAAAATACTGCACCTTTACACGAATTGGTTCAGCCAAGGTCACCTTAGGGAAGCTTGCATTTAGGTTCCATTAGTTGCATTTCAAATCTTCATTTTAATTTGCATTTCCCTTGCATTTAGTGTAATTTTTGTGGCCTATATTAAGCTAGGCAAAACTTAGTGTAAACAACTTTGTTCATCTTAATACAATTTTGAAAATTGTTGTGAGAGTTTCTCTCAAGTTCTTGTGCAAGAACCTCTTGTTTCTTATCAATGGCTTCATGCTATTGTGGCGATTCTTTCTAGGCTTATTGGAAAGCTTTTCCATGGTGCCATCCATCTTCATCTCTAACTTTCTTCCATCTTCCATTGCTGCCATTAAAGAAAGCTTTCAGCCCAAGGTTTCTCGTGAAATGCTGGACAGTTTTTGTGTTCTTAAAGTTTGCTTGAATTTTGGGTTTCATTGCAAGGTAGATTTGGGAAAATTAATGGCTAATGGGTTCAGCCATACATCATAGCAGTGATAAGCGTTTGTCGTGTGGCTTCAAAACAATTAAACTACGCTAATTCTGTAGTACAGGATTAACCTAGGTCAACTCAGAGACACAATCAATATGGTTCCAAATTCAATTCACTAGTAAATAATGGGGGGATTTTTATCAAACAGTTTGTATGCGCTAAATGAAAATTGCAAAAACACAAACTACGATTAAAGATTAATGCAGAAACTAACAGAATTGATAACAAGTAATGTAAAACAGATTAAAGAGCATCAATCCAATTCACCAAACCAAGCTATTCGAATCATCATCATTCTCAGAAATTTATCATATTGTGAAAGTTCATTCAATTTCATTAGGAGCAGTTCAATCGAATTAACCCCTAAATTAATTGAAACCACAAACCCTAATTGAAATATCATCCAATTAATCTGTGCTTTATATTCGAAATTAGGACATGAATCCATAACCTAATCTGCTTTCAATTCTAAACGCATTCATAATCATGAAAACAGAATAGCAATTGAAGAAGAAAGTGAACATTCACACAGAATTTGAAATACTAAACCAGAACTCAAATTCTCCTCTTGCTTGGATTGGATCCTTGGATTGAGTGATTATTTAGCCTTCCATGATGATCACCAAGGAAAGCCCCATGAAATAAGTGTAGAAAAATGGAAGAATAACAAAGTGGAAATGAAGAAGATGAAGAACAATGAAGAACAAATGAGAGAAAATGAAGGACAAGCTTTTGATTCTAAAAACTTAAAAAGAGAAAAATAAAGTTGTTTGTGCAAAATGTAATGTGTGCTGTCCAAGTTTCACTAAGGTCACTAATATGTAGTGACTAAGTCAGAAGAAAAGAATGGGCCATGAACAAAACCCATCAATTCTAATTATTTGCTATTTACAACCATAAAATCAAATTCGTAGCCTAAAATTACAAGTGCAGAGGGTCTGATTTCGAAGCTTAAAATGACCCTCCAAATGACAGAATTGGCCTCGGGCTATTTCTAGCAAACTTGTAGATATTTTTTTTATCTTTCCAGGGACTCCTAGAATGCTCCATTCGGAGTTCTGTAGAGCTCTGTAGGTCCTGTACAAGCCTGATACGTCAAGTGAGCTTAAAATCCGAAAATACGCAACAATTAGCAATTAAACCCACTAACTTGCCTAAGACAAAAACTGAATTAGAATGGAAAAATAAAAGTCCAAGAGAAGTCAAATAAGCTAAGAATGATAGAAAAATATTTAACTAAAGGCACTCCATCAAGCAGCTTGGGCAATGATTTTTTTTTCCTGAAGGATAGCCTTGACACTGTCCTCTTCATCATCATTAGTGTCACTGAGGTCTTTCAACATCTGTGGAGCTATCTTTTCTTCAACTGGATGAGCAGGAGTGGATACACCAATCTGCTCATGCCTTTTCTTTGTCTTGTGCTCTTTGACAGTCAATTCCTCCTCTTCCTCTTTATAACACCCTGAAATTTCGATAACTTAAAATATATGTGTGATGTATTCCTTGTATAATTTGATTAATTTGATTAATTAGGATTAGTTGAAATGTTATGTGAATTATCCATGTGCAATTTCTTAGTGTAGAGGTCAAATTATGTGGAGTTTGTTTAAGCTGCGTTAAATGGTGTGATTCCGAGTTTGACCCGAAAACCTGTTTTAGTAAAATCACCATTATGGATTGTTTAATTTTTGGATCGCCTTAAAATTTTAAAGATAGGTTCCTAACCCATATATGTAACTTTTGACCTTTGGGATTGTCAAAATAATGTCTGGAAAGTGAGAACTGAAGCTGATTGGGTGAGCTCGCCCAAACGAATTTTGCAGGCATTTTTGCTCGCCTAGGTGAGTGAAGGCGATGATAAATATGTACCAGCAGCCATAAATCACAAAAATGACTTCCTCTCCCCCAAAACCAGCTCCTATGCTCCCCCACCATCCTCCTCCACCACCCACGACCACCGGTGACCACCTCGAGGCACCGTCGCTTGCCGTTGGACCACCGCACGAGAGGAACACTTTAATCAGAGCGGAATCTTTGAAACTCTTCTCGAAGTTTCAGTAGAGAATGGAGCTTTCAAATCTTTCTTTCTTGGTTTCCTTGAGGTAATCTTAGTTTCCTTAGTTTTCTTTTAACTAGTTTAAGCTTCTCTTAGTGTCACTTGTGTTTTGGGTACCGTTGTTGGGAGTTTTACACTTCCTTTGAAAAACCCTTTAAAAATGGGATGTTGTAAAAGTCTACTTTTTATGAAAATGATGTCATTTTTGTGATCCTTGTTGAACCCCGATCACATTGGTGTGATTGGAATTTCAAAATGATGTCTTTTGATGTGAACTCTCAAAACACCCTTTTAGCCCCTTTTTTATTTGAGTGGGTATTTGACCCCAAATGTTAATATTGATCTTACCTTGGAAATCTATATTAAATTGTCTTCAATTTGATATATAGAGCTCTGCGTTTGGACGAAAACATGCGTATTGAAGGATCTACAAAACAACACTGTTAGGTTTCAATAGGAGAACTTCTAGTTAGGTAAGGGGAGTTTATTATGTTGGTAATAGTTTAGATACCATAGTTGGGGGCCAGGGAGTCCAACTATGAAGATATCTGTCTGTCCCTACTGTGTGCTGATTTTCAGGAAAAACTACCTTTTAACTAATGAGATGCGATGTATTTATGTCTGTTGTATGCTCGTTTTCAAGAAAAACCGTGTTTTTAACTAATGGGGTGCGATGAAATTATTATTGATGGATAAAATTATGAATGATATTGTTGTTGTAATGATTGGATTTTTGGGAAAAGTCTTAATTACAGGGGAGACTCTGCCCAAAATTTTATAATATGTTTTTCCTATTTAATTCTTTATTAAATTTTTAAATGGGCATAAGAGTGTGTTTTCTATAGTGTAGTCCTCCTCTTTAATTTAGAATTTTCCTAAAATACCAGTCTAGTGGTAATATGGATTGTGGATGAATGAGGTGATATTGATGTCATTAATAATGTTGAAATGAGATGTTATTGATGTGTTGGTGATGATTGAATGAAATAATGATGAGGTGTTTGATGATGTATAAATGATATAATGATGATGTGGTTTATGATGTTTAAATGAGATTATGATGAAATGGTTGTTGATGTTGAAATAAGATGAATTTGATATATATGATGATGATATTGAGATGATGTGATGTGTATGTATACTGATACCCATGAGGGGTGCATGATTGGTCATCCTTGCGGGAAAGGATTTGTTCCTAGCCATGATCATGCATTGATGGTGCCCATGATTATTGTTATGTGATGTGGATATACATGGATACCCATGGGGGTGTATGACTGGCCATCCTTGTGGGGAAGGATTTGTTCCTGGCCATGGTCATACATTGATGGTGCCATGGTTGTATACTATGTATATACACGTGGGGTGCAATGATCGGTTGGTTATCCTTGCGGGGAAGGGTTTGTTCCTAGCCACGGTCAGTGCATCGGTGAGCCCACATTGGTGTGTTAGGTATGTACATGGGGGGTGTATGACTAGTCATCCTTGCGAGGAAGGATTTGTTCCCGGCCTTGGTCATACATTGATGATGCCCATGTTTCATACTTCATGTGCATGGTTGGAAATAGAATGAAGGCATGCGCGTACCTGTGAGTTTCAGTGGGCTGAGAATGCAGGTACTAAGGGGTCACCAAGTTTGGAATTTCCTAGCGACGATGGCTAATCATCGGGTGGGGGAATGACCAGTGCACGACAGGGTGGCCCTGATAAACGGTGAATCATTTTTCCTGTGAGAGGCTATTTTCGGGATATGGTACCACATCGCATGCTGATAGATGAGTCAGGTGCATGCATCATTTTGAGTATGATTGTTTGAGTTGTGAAATGCATTGGATGATTGTTTTTGTTGAATGTGTAATGGAATGATGGGTTTTGTGATAATAATTATGGTGATTTGGGTAATGTTGTTTCTTTCCCAACTGCACCCTTGCATTTGTTTATATAATAAACTCACCCTTGCATTTGTTGTACCGTGTGGTTGGTACCTGTGATGATCGCGAACTTTCGTTCGTGTGAGCAGATGAGCAGCAGTAAGTGACCTTGGATGGAGATCTTCTTTTTGGTTGGAGCCGCCAAGCCGACGTGATGACGTTGGATTTCTTTTTGGAGAAAGAGTTATATTTTGTTAATCAACTATTTCTTAGTGAGTCTTTGAATTTTTGTTAGATATGTAATTTCAGTTTTACATATATATATATATATATATATATATATATATATATGTAAAACTAAAGAAAGTTTTAACATGTGGATAACATTTACTGATTTAATATATATGTACATATATCTGTTTAATTATGTAATTATAATATGTGTATGATAATTGTATTACCGCGAAAAATTTACCACTATTTTCATAATCAAATTAATGAAGTTTTCATTAAAAGTTAAATATTGTGCGGTAAGGGTTGATGATATAGTAGAGACGAGGCGGGTCGTTACACTCTTCCCTTTGTGATTGTTTCCTTGTCTTTTTCCTTCTTGTAACGACCCCGTATGCATCCGGTTCATTAACATTATATTATGGTCATAAGCGCAACAATTCTTAACGTAACAAGCAAACACAGAAGCATAAATAATAAGACGTCAACTTACGTCATACAACACAACTAAAACATTATGTATGGAATTTGATATATAAATATCCCGGTACCCGGGTTCTGTTCCAAGAGGTACATCATACAAAACAGACCCATACTGGGTTACAAAATATACAACACTATTGAGCCAACAGGCTCTCCAAAAAGATCCGCCTTCCAAAATCCGCTTCCTCGAACCCGGCCTCGGCCTCTTGTCCGGGATCCTCAATTAGTAGCCAAGCCAGCCTCAGCCAACTCGGCCTCTCATTTGGGATCTGCTGAACAACCCCTACTCGGGTCTCTTACCCTGGACCTCGTCCTCCGCTTTATGGCTATCACCTGCAATAAAATATAATCCCCAACTAGGGTGAGATACAATCTCAGTAAACTCAGGGTTCTTGGAGACTCACCTCCCCGTGGTTCACTCCCACAATACATAGCATTTATATTGGCATTACAAATAATATGGCCAACCTGGCCTTTCAATAAAAAAATAATACATGTACATAACCATACCCACGTTCCATTCTGTTAGGACTTTTGGCAAGCGTACCAATTGTCGTTGTAAGTTACAAAATTTATAGAAGTTCGTCTCCACAGGGACTTGAGCTTACTCAGTTAATCCAAATAGAATTTAATAGTTCAATAGTTATGTACAATTAGGTTGAGCGTAGTTTCATTTGTTTTAAGAAAACAACTAAAAATTATGATTACGGAAAGTTACGGAAAATTACGGAAAGTTACGGAAAAGCGTAGGATTGGATTTCATCGTTCATATCCTTTTATCCTCAATTAATATTACCATGCAATAATCCTTATCTATCCTTATTGATGCACACTATGTTAACCTTGAATCGATTCCTCGCAATCAAGTTCTAAGAATATTTACTTAATATCGATGTCTCGCATACGAAATAAATATCCCAGCATTAAGAATTATAATCACGTGCTTTATGCAATCAAAACGGTACGCCCTATTCCTAGCGATTCGTAACGTAATGAGTAAATTTATTCAGTTCAAATCCTAAGAGTACTTTCCAGTTAAACTTAGAATCCAATTTCATGAAACTAGTGATCAAATAGAGTCAAGCATTAAGAACGGAATAAAATTACCAATAAGGAGTAGAAGAAATTAATGCATAAATAAAATTAAAAGAGAAACATAGGGATAGAAGATTACATCCAATCCATAAGAGAAACTAACCAAGCATGGAGAGAACCTCCTTAAGAGAAGAATTGATGAAGGGCCCCATCACCGCTTCTTTCCGGCAGAGTTTCCACACTAATCTCACTTCTCTCACCTCCCTAATCTCCTAATACTAATATTTACAAGAAGAACTAAGGTTTTTATGAGCACCTTAGAAGCCCAAGGAAGAAAGAAAGCATGGAAGAAGTTGTGATTTTCAAATGAGGGGTGTTGGGGTATTTATAGGTGTGTTCTGGCCGCCTTAACTCGCCCAGGCGAGCCAATTTAGCCTGTTCCAGTCGCCCAGGCGAGCCAAGCCCACTTGCAAATATTATTACACGTTTCCAGCTGTCCCAAGTGGCCCAAATGGCCCAAATTGATGTTTAACTCGCCCAGGCGAGTCATTTTAACTATATTCACTCGCCCAGGCGAGTTAAAAGGGGTCCAGCAGACTTTTTGGGCCTTTTGCTTTCTGCACCTCCCTGTTTGCTTTCTTCAGCCCGATCTGCTTGCTTTTTGTTTACGGAAGCCCCGAAAATTCACGGAATCTATCAAAATTTAAAACATGTTGGATTAATCTTCCGAAATATGACGAATGACATTTATGCAAGCATTAGGAGCTATTTAACTAGGTTTAGGGTAATTTTATAATAAAAACTTATGAAATCAAACGATAAGTGCCCGCATTTGAAATACGAATTTAACTGATTTAGGGCACTTATCACATTCCAGCACCAATATGAAATTTAGCCAACCAGTGCAGATATCATACACAATTGCATACAAGATATACAAGTTAGACAACCAGTACACATATCGTGCACTCTTGTATACCTTCCAATGTACTCCGCGTACACATCACGTATCTCGGCCTGAGGTCCCAGACCTCGGACTCCACACAATGTATGTGCACATCTTCATTACATGTATGTTTTCAATCAAAAAGCAATAACACACAATGTAAATACACACACCATGATATCCAATAACCATTACTCCCCAGGAGTATGGTGGAACACAATCAAGGGAACAAACTCCCAAGAGCAGAGAGCTTACCTTCTCTGATCATAGCATCGACTACCTCAGCCTCGTGTTTTCGACCACCGATATATTATTTATCAAGCCTTACATCAGGTAAGAAAGATATCAAGAACGGTTCTCAGCCGTTTCATGAAAAGAACCCAGTTCTTTTCCAGATTTCAGATATAGACAACCAACAAGTGACTTGTAAACCCCACAAAGATCTATCCGGTCATAACAAAATACCCAAAACCCAGAAAAGTTAACTTTCAAGGCTTAACCTTCATCACAACAACCTCCCAAGCATACTTTTCCAAAGAACTCTCACCCAAAACCAAACCTAACTCATATGGGTCATTTTTTTCCTATTAGAACCAAACTCAAAAGAAACGGTAAAACTCACGTGTCTTACCTTAAAACGTCAAGGAAGGCTTGTGGACAACTTCTAAAAGCTTGAAAGTCCTTAAAGTGCGTCCTAACTCTTAAAGGTTGAAACTTTGCACTTTCTTTGGAGAAATGCTTTCCTCGCCTGATGGTTTTTATAACTAACAAAGGGTGAAAACTAGTTTACAAGGTGATTCTCTTCAATCCTCATGTTGGATGTGAGGGTGTTTAGGTCAAGAAATGGTTATCTAGGAAACTTTTTCTCACTTTAACAATGGGGGAAATATGGAATAAGAGAGAGAAAGTGTTTCAACAAAGACGATGGAATAAGGTTACTACTGAAATATCTCACTCATACATATCTTAAGTATCCTGTAAGTTAACACGCGTCATAAAATAATATGAAAGTCTTCTTGCGTCAAAACAACCAGCAGGGAGTCAACACGTGTCACTTGTATAAGGTGAATATGTAGGGTCGACACGTGTAAAAAGGCTAAGTCCGGGTTAAACAGCAAGTACTGACTATCTTAATCGCTCACAAATACTTATGTAATCGATTGCATAAGAATCCGTCCTTGGTACTATAGTACATCCAAGGTTCATTCCTCATCTGACCTCATCCGACCTAATCCAACCTATTCCGAGTTCCTACCTTGGTTCCTCCCAACTGCTTCCGGGATCACTAACCCGGTAACTCTATCAAAAAGAGGTTGTGAGATCTTCTGGTCTCCCTACTCGGTAGCTCTTACAAGTCAATAGAATACGAGTTCCTCCAAGCTCAACCGAGATCACACGAGCTCATCCGAGATCACAACTCAGTCCCGGATTTGAAAAAAGCTGCTATCTACACCCCTCCCATAACCGAGTTCCAATATACACCCTCCATATGTGACAACTCGGTCATACGAACCCAGATTTATAACAAGGGTCATTATACTTCTTATGTTGTTCCCCTGTTATTTTCTAGATCTTCTTGGCAATGCCAAAACTAAGTAAGCCCTTATCTTCCTTAATGATGGCTTTGGCAAGCCTTTTCATTTTTCTCCTATTGATAGCCTCCTCATCCACTTGGGGTGCATTTTTAGGGATTGATCTATCACAACCTTCATAGCCTTAAGGTTGGTTTTCCTAAACATCTATTGCTTAACAACGAATGAGCCTTTGACTGTGATGGTATGCTTGGAGTCCTTGTCCATTCTATCAAATACATGATAGACTCCTTGATCCTAAAGAATCTTGTTCATCAGGGTGACATAGTATATGCTGTCCAGTCCTCCCAAGCCCTTAAAATTGCAAAGGATAGTAATATAAATAGTATGTGACAGACAAATGGTGAATCCTCCATTAAGTGGAATAGAAAAAACTTGTGTAAGTAAGAAAGGCTTGCCTTTGACCTAGTCTTCTAGAGAACGATTTTGTTGAGGATGTTTGCCCATATGTTTGCCCTCTCACACATTAAGTTATAAATGAAGGCCTTTTGTTTGTTGACTTTATTGCCTTTTCTTTGTACAAAAACCTTGATTACATGGGAGTTATAAGCCTTCTCCCATCCTTTATGACACATGCTACCTTCACGAAGGCATGATGTGGCTTAAGCAATGGAGTCATAAAACAATGTTACATGTACTCCAAAAACATTGCATACAATCTTCTTACTGCTTCTAAACTCAACATTTTTGCAAAACATCCTGATGAGTTCTAGGTAAATAGTTTGAGGTTTGTTGAAGAAGTATCTTGCCCCGCAAAAGAGAAGGGTCTCATTGTAACATCCCAATTTTTCATTTGTGTGTGGTAGACAATGTTATTGTTTTGTTGTATGATTGGGTAGTGTTTTTAGACTATTGAAATGGTAGAAAATGAGATGTTACCATAGGATTCCTAAGCATGATTAAGCTCTTAAGTTTTTAAGCTAAAGTCTAGAACAAATAAGGATAATTCAGAGAAAATTCCCTGGTCAAATAATGGTCAAATCATTAATGGCCTAGATGTTAATAATTGGATTTTGGCATGGAAATAGAAATTAGAAGCTTGAGAGAAAATTAGTAATTAATGTAAGTAAGGTTAGAAATTAAGTAGGGATAATTAAGGTTGGTTAGTGGTGATATAGATTTCATAGACTTAGAAAAGGGGTAATTAAGTCATAAGACTTTAAAGCTGAGGGAATTTTCGTAAATGACTATACAACTAGTTTAAAAATAGAATTTTAGTTGAATTAGTTGGTGAATCATTACATGTCTAATTATATGACGTAGATAATTAAAATAAATTAGGGTTGTAACTCCCTAAAAAATTACAACTTAGATAGACTGGCAGAGAAAACTTTGTGTTGTGTCATATGTGCGTGTATGAATTTAATTTCAGTAGTTATAAGTTTTTAATCATAGAATTTTGTGCTATGCATATATATATGTGTGTGTGTGTGTGTGTGTGTATGTGTGTGTGTGTGTGTGTGATTGATTTAGTAAAACTTAGCAGAGAAGCATTTAGGGTAGAATTTACTAGTTTTGATAAAAAAGCAAGAATACTCATTTTCGGCAAAACTCTACTTTAGCCTTTTAAAGTAAAAATTTCAAAAGTGAAGCACACCACATTTGATAGTGATGTACATGTTTTCCATGGCTGAGAAAGGGTCATTCATGAGTCAAAATTGAGTGATTAAGATAGGTCAACACCTTAATCCAATGGACCATGCTCTAAGCTTCTTCTATAAGTTCATTTAGACTCCAAAACTCACTATTCATGCTCATTCTTCCTCTTCTTCATGAGCTAGTCAAGAGGGAAGGAGACACTATTTCCACTTTTCTTCCAAGATTTACCAAGTGTTCTTGAGCTTTTCTTCATCAACCTTAAGTAAATGACCTCCATTTTCAACTCTAGGCTTGATTTTCACTTCATTTTCTTGCTATATTCTTACTTGTAGTTTCAAAATTTCTGATTAGATTAGGGGGAAGATGAACACTAACAATGAGTTGTGGTGTATTTCTGAGTGTGCTTGGGAAGGTAGAGAGAAAGTAATTTAGTCAGGTAGGCACATCAAGAAATCGTCTAACAGATTTGTCACTTAGAACCAACAAAAATATGTTTTATTTTTAGAGGAACCAAATTGATATGAAAATTTTTATAAGAACATAATTAATACTCTTAAAATTTTTCAAGAACCTCAAACATATTTTACCCTTGTTGTTATTAGTAGCATAATGTGGTTAAATCAATTGAAATTTTAATTGATTGGCTAATTTAAATTTTATTGAATTGATTGTTGTGATTCAAATCAATTATTCGATTGCATTTTAAATTTTTGTTACTTTTAGGTTATGTTTGATTATATATTTTAGCTAATTTTTAACTAGTTAAAAACTTGTTTAATTGTTTGGTAAACACAATATTTTTTAGTAGTTTCTAACATTTTTTGAAACATTACTTGAATTAGTATTTTTTTTAAACATTAGCTTTTAACTTTTTATATTTTCTTTTATTTTTTTCCTCAATATATTTATCAAATTTTTTTATTATCCTTTTTAAATAAATCATGATTTTTTTATTTTATATTTTTCAGTTACTTTAACAATTAGTTTTTCCAAAATACTTATAATTTAATAAATTAATTCTTTAATTTTTAGCTACCAACTTTCAGTTTTGACTATCATATGATTTTTCAACTTTTAACTAATTTTCGATTTTCAATTAGCTTTTCGTATAATTTTATCAAACCTAACTTTTATAGTATTTTAAATTTTAAATTAAATTATTCTTGCTTTTTTATTTTAATATTATCTTATCGTCTCTTAAATTTTTGGGGGAAACTTTTTTTAGATGGTATATATATTACTTTTTAAGTAATAATAGATGTACTTTCCTACAAATTCTTTGTGCTAATGGACTCCATCGTCGATGGTACCTTTCATTTCAAAGTCCACAATTCCTTCAGCTTCGTGGTTTCTTGTTTCAATGATGATCTGTCTACCAACCCTATTTTTTTTAATAGAGTAAAAAGTATTTGCTTTCTTGAGCCACCTTGCTGACAACCCTATTTCAACGGACATTTAGAATCCATAAGCCTTCTGCTGCTTCTTCTACATCATAGTTAGATCCTAAATTGCTAACTCATCGGGACTTTCATTTTCTATATTACATGCTCCATATGATAATAAACCACTATCAATAATTTAATTCTTTTTACATGAATCATGATTATCTACAATGTTAAATACATTTTACTAAGTTCAATAGAGAGTGAACTCAGAAGAAAAATTGAAAAAAAAAATCAAAGAAAGACCAAATTTAATCTAATATTTTTCTAGAGTTTTTTTTTTTTTTTTTTAAAAATAACTATAGGGAAAATTTGAAAGGAAATTCATTTAGCAGAGTCCTCAGAATGAAGGAAATGCCTTGCCCAAACGACTTGTGCATAACCCAACCAAGCCAGGCTTATAGGGCAAAAATGACTTTTTTTTATCAACCATTCTCAATTCTCTGTTCCTAAGATACACAGCCTCGTGCGCCGACACCGGCGCCTTCTTCTTGCCAGAGAAACCCTTTCCCTTCGATTTTCCGGCGACTTCAATGCTCCCCCGCTCCTTCACCTTTTTCTTCTCCGGCGCCGGCGCCGGCGTCAGAAACACGAACGACTCCTTCCCCTCGCTGTTGCTCCGGCGAAGCAAATCCAGAAGCTTCCACTTCTTCGACGACGACGATCCTGTCGAATTGCTCTTCTTGCACTTTCCTGGTGAAGCCTGCGGCGAATTCGGTCTCCACACGCAGTAGGTCCCCGCCGGAACCCTCTCCAATTCATCCGCCTCCGACGACGACTCCGACGACGGCGCCGGTAGCGGATCCTGCTCTCTCCGGCGTAGCTTCTCGCCGGTGATCGGAAACCGGATCACCTCCGCGCCGGAATCGCGTCCGCCGGAAACGATGTTCCGGCGGTCCCTCGCAACGTCGCTGTTGAAGAGAGGGAAAATGGCGTCGTCGCCGGAGAAGGGTTCGTCTCGAAACGCGACGAACTCGAAATCGGGGTCGTCGTTTTGAGAGGCCGAAAACGCGTCGTCGTTTTGAGTTCTGTTTTGAGCGATACCGGTGAGTTTATCGGTGGAGTAGCAGTTGAAGCTTGGACACGTCAACGAATCTAAATACTCTTTGTCTTGGTCTTTCTGCATTTTTTCCAATTTCTCACACAACCTAAAATGTTGCTAGTTTTGAATTGTTTTTCTACGATCCTTGGCTTTTCGCTCAGTTTAAAGATCAGAGCAGTTAGAATAGGCGTGGACTTGATGTGTATTTATAGGGAGGAAGAGGAACGTGGAAAACAACTAGCTGAAGTCAAGGAGGTTACCAAGGCATTATTTATACAATAATGGATTTCAAGAATAATACTCCATTTCAAGCAAGTTTATATTTTAAAATACGTAAGGAATGATGTATTGCTGTTAGCATGCAAAAAGTGTATTGTGATAATAATTTTTAAATAATTTAAAATAAATATATTCAATTTAAATACTATAATTTAATATCTATAACTATTAATAAACATAATTATTCCATTTCGCCTGCACATATTTTGTTTTTAATTTATCATTCAACTACTTTTAAAAATCAACTATAATCATAAATAATTATTATCTAAATTTTTTTTAACATAACATTTATTATAATTACATCTAACTAAGAAAAAAAGGCAATTAAAGCACAATGTACGGAGTGCATAATTTTAACTAGTAAGAATAAGATAAATGAATTTAGGTCATATAATAATCCATAAGTAGTTAAGATTTATTACTATTTCACCATTCAACGCACTCGTGTGAATTTCTAAGCAACTTACATGGATGTATAATAAAAAGAGCAACTTACATGCTTAATTTTTAAATTGTAATCATTTATAATAAAATATAATGATTAATATGTATTTCTCCAATTTTTATGGTTATGGTCATCTCAGCAACTGTTTATGCTTCCCTTTTTCTATTCTTTATTTAAATGATGATTTTTTTTTACTTCGATGATGAAAATAATTTAAAGTAAGAGAATAATTTAAAATTTAAATTCATAAAATAAATTTTTTAAATTAATTTGTATGGTCTTTATATTTTTTCAACTAAATAAAAAGATAAATTTCAATGTTTTCTTTCCGCTCTACTTTCGTTACTTTTAAACATACAAATCTTCTATTTTTGTGTGTAAATAAATCTTCTTCCTTTGATTTGACGCTTTGTTTAGTTTTCACATCTCCATTTTTGTTTATGTAGTTAGATTAGATTGTTTTTCATCGCGTGTCTTGATTCACACGTTTTTCGCTCCATGTTTGCGTATGTGACTGCGTATTCCTCAAGTAAATATCTATTCTTTTCTTTTTATTTTTGTCCTTCATTAGTTTTTGTTGCTATATTTTCTTCTCCTTTTTGTCACTTTTAACACATGAACAAGATTGTGCGGGGAAAAGGGAGAAATAAATATTGTTTGCGTGTGGACATGATGTTCTTTTCTTTGGCCCGTCCTTATTCGGTGGTGTTGTCATCGACATAAAAGGGCATAATTATGAAAATTACGTTTTACTTTTTTCTTTTGGGTTACAAATTATGTTTTACATTGTTACTGGGAAAGAAGACAAGTAATGATAGGTTAAAAATTTCAACGTTAATTATTCTTTTTTACCAAATAAAAGACCCACCCCCAAGAGAGGTGGGATATTGTTCTTATGAGACTCTTTGTGATTCCTTCTGTGAGTAATCTCCTTTTTGTGTTCCCAAGCTCATTCTCCAATGGCGGGATGGGGTACCTTAAAAGAGACTCTGATGCTAAAGTTAGTATCTGTTTAGAAAGTATATGATAAATGAAATGTAACCTACTTATCCATACGTCGCTTACTGTCTTATAAGGAATAACACTGGTCAAGTTGGTAACTACTCATGATGTCTACCAAGACATTGTGTGGGAAGTGGTAGTTGATTGATTAATGTCGACTACCCATAAGCTCGTACAGTACACAAGTCCCCAACCTCTAAGTCTCATAAAGACAAAAGTGCTTGACGACAAAGTGAGCTATGTTGTTGACGACATGGTGTACAAAGGCGACTTTGTTTGATGTGATAACCATGAAGATGAAATACAAAAATAGTCGACTAGGATAGCTTAATAAAAAATAGCTGACTTGGGTAGCTTACTTTAGCCCCTTTATTTGTCAAAGAAATAAATTAAGACCAATCTAATTTGTCGCAAGAGCAATACGAGACCATTCTATTTTAAGTGGCTAATTTGTGTTTAGATAAGTAATTTCTTCTACCAAACATTAAAGAATAAATTGGATAATTGACTTTATCTTGGTCAAATGTCATGACACACGTTTAGACATAGGAATGACTTTTCAGGCAAGAAGAATCATAACCTTTTGATTTAAGACACGACAATCTAGCCGTCTCTTGATTACACCACATTTCTTTATGTTTGTGGTCTTAAATGAACATGTCATTTTGATTGTAGCAAAACCCCAAACAACGGCATTTGAGAGTTAAAATCCTTGATTAAGGTGGTGCTTTGCTTTTTGTGCCTCCATCATGAGTTTGTAACTCTCAAAGTTGTCACTTATGGTGAGAATTCAAAAGGATTTTGAAGGGGTTTCAAAGTTTTATAAATATTTGACATTTCCATTTCCACCAACACGTCTCCATTTTGCTATTGTTTCAAACTCCACTCAAGCTTTTTGAAGGGTTAAGAGCATTTCTGGGTTTCTAAGCTTTTTGGTTAAAGGTTAAGAGTGTGTGATAGAGCTTGTGCCTTTTCGTTCTTTGCACTGTCTTCTCCATCTTCTTCTTGTGTTTTTGTCATCTTCTTCATTAGGTACACTTCTATGTTTTTTCCCTTTTGTTTTGAGTATTTTCTCATGCATTCTCTTTTACTCTTAAGATGTCTTCTTCTGGTTTTGATGGGGATGGATCTCTAATTGTCTATTGAAAATCCATGCTAGAGAAAGAGATCTTGGACATAGGGGAGGAGTCAGAATCATTCTCTGACTGTACTGCTTTTCTTCCTCTTTCTAATGAGGAAGAATTCTAGAACTTGATGAAAGGTCCCAAAATCTCCTATGGTGTTAATGCCGTTGTCGGTTGTAACATCCCCAAAATTATAAAAATGTGATGATAATTGGATACAAGTATGTTTAGAGAAAAATAACTATATTACTCTTTCCATGATGCAGAAATTACTAGAAAACCCTTAAGATGAAAATTTCAAAAATGCCCTTGGACATTTTTGAAAATAACCAAAATACCCCTAGGTTGAATGACATAATTACCAAAAAGCCCTAGGCCAAAAATGCTCAAATAACTTTAGAAATTTTGTAGAAACTTGATGAAATTATAAAATACACTTAGCTGACTAAGTATCAACATATTTTGTGACACAAAACTCTAGAATAAAATTTCTACAAATTTTGGAAGATGACAACTTTGAGGCTGTATTCAAGAAAAACTTAAGCATCAGAAAAATATGGAAAAATGATACATAAAATCTATAGAATTTTCTCTTAATTATAGGATGAATAGACCTATTTAATAAAATGATCTAGTAATTTTGATGGTCAAAAGAAGTATAGACCAATCAAAAATAAGATAAAGATGTAGTCTAGAATGAAAGGTTTATGTATTGCCCTGTATAAGACTGCTTGGGATTAATTTAAACTATCATTGGGATAAATTATTAGGAACATCTAGAATTCTAATATTCAAAATTTTCTTTAGATAAAAGAATTCAAATTAAATTGGATTTCTTTTTATGAAAAATACCATATTGAAACTAGATTTTTATTCATCATCAAAAAATGACCACATGTAGCATGAAAGGAAGAAAAATTTCTATTCCTTTCCTTTGAGCTTGTCATTCACGTGGAGAAGCATGGAGAATGAGGAAGAAGCTTCTTGAATTCAGCCACTTGGAAGATAAGCCATAAGAAGAAAACAAGTGGCAAGACACTTGTATGGCATGGATGCAAGGTAACATAAAAATCAAGCCAAGATTTCTCTACACTCTTCCATCTTGCACGTGGACAGCTCTAGATATTATTTAAACAATCCCAACGGTCAAAAGTTACATATGTGAGATATTAATGTACCTTTAAAATTTTAAGAAGATCCAACAGTTAATGAATCTAGAATTAGAATTTTACTAAAACAGGTTTGGGATAAAAATGCATAAAAATCTTCCTTGGCAAGATACTTCACGAAAATGCAAGAGAAATGGAGAAACTTCATGATTTTGGACACTTGGAAGCAAAGGAGAAGAAGCTCTAAGATCATGCCAAGTAGTAGGACACTTGGAAGGAAGAAAGGAAGGAAGCCCTAAGATTATAACAAGTGTAAGAACACTTGTAAAGGAATAATGATGGCTTATGAGATTTTTCTCTAAGTAATCATTTCTTCAACACTATATAAAGGGAGGAGGAGGAACCTAAGTGCAAACCAATTCCAAGACCACTCCTTTCTTCAAACCCCACGTGAACTCTCTCTCCCTCACACCACTTTCATTTCATCTTTCCCTTTAAAGCTTAAATCAAGTAAACCCCATCAAACTTGAAGAAATCACGTGTAGAGGCAAACAACCTTAGGAAGGATTTAACAAGCTTAGAAAGATATCAAGACTCAAATTCACTTGAGGTAGGTGAAGTTTAAATCTTTTTAATCAATGGTTTAGGTTAATTTACATGTTTTAGTAGGCTAGGCTTCAATCTCTAGATAAGCATTTGTTTGGATTAACCTATATGCTTAAATGGGCAGATTTATGGTTATTATTTAGACTGGAAATTTATGTCATTTAAAGGCTATTTTATAATGTGGAAATGTTGATTTAAACCATAGGATAGGTGATGATTTATAGGCTGAAAGATTAGTGATGTTTGGAAGTATATTTAGTGATCTTTGGAAGTGATTTTGATGATATTTGGGCTGTTTGTTCATATTTTTATCATGGGACTGTTTTGTATTAATTTTTAGAAGTAGAGGTTGAATGTTGTGTAGTTAAATGGTTCAAATACTAGAGTAATTCAATTTTGAGGATAAAGTAGTAAGGTGGTAGGTGAAAGGAGATTAAGATGCATGCTAGGTTATGATCTTTTCTTATGAATGTTTAAAGGAATTAGAAATTATTTGGAAGATATATTGTGGTGTATTAGTTAGAATACTAACATGATTTGTCTATAGCTTGAGGATAATCAATTATCATGCCTAAGATGGTATGATTTTGTTTGAATAAGGTATGGTAGCTTAACCATACTTTTGGTACGCGTGATGTTATGATATAAATATCTTTCCATAAGGCAGTATGTATTTGCTTATGAATTTGATTTTTTTATGGATGTGGATATGTTGATGTGATTAAGATAGGTGGATTCATGTTTCCATGTTCCAAGTCCAGTACGAGGCTTTGGGGAAACAGAATCTGATGCTACATACAGTATGATATGTAGTACCCAGGTGCAAGGATATATGACAAAATTCATGCATGTTTGCGTAAGACTATAGCAGCGTCCACACTCAGTGTGGCCACATACAGTACGATATGTGGAGGCCATTTGCCCTGGGATAGTTCATCTCATGCATTCATATAGTTGCATATTTCTTGTGGATGTGTTTGATTATTTGAATGAATTTACTAACCTACTAATAAGTTCGGGATTTAGCTTTGCCTACTGAGAAATTTATTTCTCACAAGATTTGTTTCATGTTTTTCTTAGAAGGCAGCCCTGGACAGGTTCCTTGAAGCTCTGGAGTAGTATTGATATATTGAAGGAGCCATGTACTAAGCTGGATTTTGCAAAGAGTTTTGTACTTGTATAAACTTTTGTAATAGAGACATTGACTAATGAATTAGTCTTTACATATTTTGTAAATTTTAATGACTCAGAATGTTTTACAAATACACGTTCTTGAAAAATTTTTATTCTAAGTAAAAATACTAGTAATAAAATCAACTTAGAAAAATTAGGTCGTTACATCGGTGGTGATATTAACACCGTCCTGGTTGAGTTTAGTGGAGAGGGTTTTAAATTTGATGTTTCTAAACCATTAAGGAAAATGGATGAGATTATTGGTGGTTGTAATCGAGGGGTATATATTGTAGGGTCTTCCCATAAAAAATAGAAGAGTAAGAAAGGCAAAAAGATATAAGAAAACGATGATTCTAGTCCTAAAAAGTCAAAAACTAAAACAACAAAAAAATATCCTTCTATCACTTTTCCTATGTATACTTGGATTGTTGGTGAGGTCAAAATTTATTCCTCCATTTTTCAAAACACTAAATCTATTACCAATCTAAAGGACAGAGTGAACCTTACCTATCTCAAAAATTTCGACTGGGTTATTGTTGTTAGATATAGGGGGAGCAGGAAGAAGATCAAGTCAAGGTTGAAGCTTGAAGAAGAAGGATTTTAGCTTTTCACAAGCCAAAGCATTTGTAATTTGTTAAGTGTATGAGAGGCAAATGTCATGATCCTTGCATTGCATGAACATGATCATTAACATGCATACATAAATTTACTAAAGCATTAAAGTTGTTCATGATTTTTATAAGAAAGTAATTTCTCATGGTTAAGTTTTTGGAAAAATAAAATATTACTGATTTAATCGATTACATAGGGATATAATCGATTACCATCTTCTGTTAGTTTCTGGAAAAGCCATGAAGAACACTTTAATCGATTACATAGTTGTATCTCTAAAACATGCATGACTAGTGTAACATCCTCAAAAATTATATCTTGAGTTTATATTGAATTATGGAAGTGTGATGATAGTTGAATACTCTAAAGAAATTCACGTGAAACAGCCATAGAATAAGCATATCTACGTAAATTAATAGAAAGTAAATTTGGTAAACCAAAGTCAAGACAAAGACAATGCGAAGTCAATAAAGGTAATAAGACAAAGTTGAAACCAAGATTCTTGAAGCATCTTGTAAGACCATTCACGTAGAAGCTTAGGAGAATACGCTACAAGGAATAATCTCAGCCAAATATTATAGAACCAATCAAAATTGGTCATTTGTACAAAGCTTTCCACCTAACCACATAGTCATTTAATGCATGGAATCTTTCTTTAAAATATTAAACAATTGGTGCAGCAGATATATTTGTCTATTGTCGTGAATATCTTCAGCCAAGCTCCATGTGCATATGGGGAAAAAATATTTTAAAGAAAGATCTAGTACGTAAGATAAGATTTAGGCATAATATCCCCCAATGAAATGATTACATAGTTAAAACCTAACTAAATTAATTTCTAAAATCAGTTTTAAGCCAACTAAAATCCTTAAAACTGAACCCATTAAAGTAGTATAAATAGCCTTGGCATTCAAAATTTCTGCACGTAAATCTCAGCTTCAAAATATATCATATTACCACTTGCTCCTTGCACCAAGCTTTCTATTTTTCTATTTCCTTTGCTTAACTGTGCCATCCTTATACCACTTTACCTATCAACCATTTTCTTTTTCCAAGACCTCATTTTTTTTAGAGGTTTTCTCAAGGAAGACAGCCGTTACTCCATCCTTTTTCAAGACTCGAACTCATTTGAGGTAGGCTAGGCTTCAATCTCTAGTTAAGCATTTGTTTAGATTAAATTATATTCTTAATCTGGCAGACTTATAGTTATTATTTAGGATGGAAACTTATGTTATGTGAAGGAAATTTATAGGAAGACAGCCCTTACTCCATCCAGGTTCAACTCATCCCGGCCATCCCGGATATAAATACCCCATGTTATAACCATCCAGATTAAACTAATTCCTGATATCCCGATTACAAGCTACACTCAACTTTGCTATACACGCATCCCGGTTACCTGGTCAATGTTCTTTCTTATAGATACCTAGCACTGGGTAGCTCATTCCGACCATACCAACACGGTTTCCCGGTCAATCTCCGTATTTATAGATACCTAACCGTATGTAATCAATTACAGAAGTGTGATAATCGATTAAAATAGTCAACACATGTTTATTACAACAGATAACCATATATCGTTAAGGAAGAGAAGATGTATTATGGTTTATTGGTTAGACTACTAACATGATTTTATGTTGCTTGAGGATATTCAATTATCCTGCCCAAGTTGGTATAATTTTTGTTTGATTAAGGTATGGCAGTTTAACCATACTTTTTAAAATAGGTGATGCTATGGTATCTTTTCATAATGAAATATGAATTGCTTTATGGAATTTTGATTGATGATATGTTTCTAAGAGATTTGTGAAACAGAATTTAAGACTACATCCAGTACAAGATGTAAAGAGACCAGGTGCAAATACATGGAATGACATGCATGACTAGCGTAAGACGGCCTGCAACATTTATACATCCAGTACGAGGTGTAGCTACATACAGTACGATATGTAGAGGCCATGTGCACCCTGGGAAAATTTATTTCATGCATTCATATAGTTGCATAATTATTTTATGGATTCATTGGAGTATATTGATGACTTACTAATGTACTAACGTGTTTTGATGGTTTAGATTTTGCCTACCGAGAAATTTTATTTCTCATTAGATTTGTTTCATGTTTTATTTTAGATGGCGTCGATCATCATATTTCTTGATGCACTAGAGCTCGGATGGTATATCGATGAAGAAAGAAACTGTTATATCTTAACCATGCATCCCGTCATACGTGTATATATCTATTTTGGTACCCATTTTCCAGTTTCTGTACTAAGTGGACTGTTTAATCCGAATGATCCTTTCCTACAGTTTGCTCCAGTTTATCCAAAACCAGCCATGGAACCAATAAATGTGGAAAGTGAAGAGGAAAGTACTGGAGAGATTTTCTAAAAACAAAAGACATGGCCTATAGGATTTTGTACATAAATAATGCTAGGTGACTACGATGTTTTCTAGAAGCTACCAGTATTGTAATCAAAAGAAATGGCTTATGTAAACATATAAACTTTGACTACTCATATATATATATATATATATATATATATATATATATATTTCAACTTATCAAACTTTTATGTTTTTATACGCTTTAGAAATTTATACTAGGATCCGTCCAGTAAAGTTAAATTATTCAATGAATCTTAAAAATTTAATCCAAATAATACTATAATATCTAGAATAATCTTAGGTTGTTACAACTGGTTTAATCGATTACCACATTATGTAATCGATTACCTAGGCTTATTTTGAAAATTGCACATGACTGCTTTAATCGATTACCATATTTTGTAATTGATTACATAGGCTTGTACCAAAACTGAACATGACTAGTTTAATCGATTACAACTCATATTAATCGATTACTTTGATCATTACATTTTTCCAGATTGAGCTAAGAACATTTTAATTGATTATCTGGAAGATTAATCGATTACATATGATAATTTAATCGGTTATGATGACGATTTAATCGATTACATTCTGTTTATAAAAGTTGGTTATAAATAGACTGTGAGTTTTTCTGAAATAAACACTTCTTGACTTCAAAATTTCAAAGCATTCATAAGCCTTCTCAAAGTAAGAAAGGATTTTCTAAGTTAGTTAGTTCTTGTCCCACCTTTTAAATCTTCATGGTGTATTGAAAGATTTATTGGGCAAGATTTTCAAAGAAGCTTTTGGAGAGAAAGTTCTGAAATTGATTTCTTCATTTCAACTCTGATTGGTAAATCATATTCATTCATATTCATTGGATCATCAGGTTGTCTCTCTCCATTAACTCTTGTTATAAATTCATTTTTGAATTCTTGGTTGTTTGTAAATATTGCAAAGGGTTCTTGAAGCTTTTTCTAGAGTAGGTTTCTCTAGAGGGAAAAAGTAGAGAAGGGTTCTCTATGTCTTGATCACTAGGAGTCTAATAGGGTTTTAGATTTCTATTCTTTATCTAGGTTTGATAAAGGGTGATTGTTGTAAAGCTTGTAAGAACTGAAATTTGATAATAGTGGAACTCTAATCTAGTGTTGATTAAAAGAACTGGATGTAGCTTCTTTTGAGAAGTGAACCAGTATAAATTCTTGTGTTGTTCTCTATTCCTTAATCTCTTCTTGTTATCTTGATCTATGGTTCTTTGTGATATCGACATTACTCAACAAGTTTTATTTTAAGCAATTGTTTTCTTGGTCTGAGTAGTTTGATTGACTTAAGGCATTCTTGTTTTAATTGTGATTAAGATCCTTTAACTCTGATTTTCTAAAGAATTTTAAAAGGCTAAGTTTTAACTAATTCACCCCCCTCTTGGTTATTGTGTGTATTCCTATTGTTTTCAATTGTCGATCACTGTATTCCTAGTGAACGGTTTTTTCTTAGCGCTGGTAAAAACCAGCCTAACTTCATGTATGTGTGTGAAGATATGTTCAAGGATTTGGACATAACTTTTCCTTTTTCTGACTTCGAATGTGATATCTTGACCGAGATGAATGTTGCTCCTACAAACTTTATCTAAATAGCTACACCTTTATGAAGGTGTTATTAATGTCATTATTTGAATATTACTCCCATTGTTAATAAATTTATATAGTTTTATTGGATTAAGGCAAGTGAGGAAGGTAAGGTTGGTTAGGTATCTATGACTGGTGCAAAGGAGTCTTTATTCACCCTTTTCAACTAATCTTGGAAGAATTTTAAGACTCATTTTTTTAAGATTAGACTAAGTCATATTTATCTTGACCATAAAAATCTTTTTTATAAATCTAATGGGAAAACTAGGAGATTTCCTTTTTATTGGCAAGAGTTTCCCCAAAGGTTGAAATCTCGAGCCAGCCTATTGTTATTTCTCGAGGATAGGCGAGATATTAATATAATTGTGGAGTTTCCCATAAGGATGAATATAAGGCAGTTCTCCAATTGCCTTATTCTGGCGACGTTGAAGGCTTTTTAGAGAGTAGGTATTGTATTGTACTTGAAAGTATTTTTGATAAAATGATTTTGTTTATGATATTTTTCTTACTGTTTGTGTAGGCATTATGATAGGTTTTAACCTTAGGAAGATAAAGGCTTCAATGGCCATCTCAGAATCCGAGCATACCACTAACGCTCGCTGACCTAGTGAAGCCTAAGAAGAGAAAGAGAGTTGCTAAGGAGATCAATCAATTTGGTGACAAAATCGATCGACCTCAATCCAAAACCGTAAAGGTTCTAGTGAATGAGCATATTTCTCCTGAAAAAGAAAAATAAGTTTATGAGAAGGAGAATCTAGGAACTACTGATGTGGAGAAGCTACTACTAAGAGTTAGGATGTTGATGTGATACAATCATGTAACATTCATAAGCTGTCTACCAACTCCGCTGCTAATAAGAATGTGGAGAAATCGACCACTTCCTTAATCTCTCCAACTCCTCTAATTCTGAACCAAGGTACTTAAGTTTTTTTAATAATGTTACTTTAAAATACACATTTTTTCTTGCATTGGTTGTTTTTTAAATAGGGAATTATGTTTTAGGTGAAAAGATTGTTCCTCAGAACACTTCATCTAAAAAAAGAACTAGAGGTATGGTGATTCGAAATCATCTAGGTCCCTTCTGCATGGTTAATCACATGAATGTTACTCATGATCTTCCCTTGTTATGGAATGCTGACTTGAAAGGGTATGAGTTCATTACCAATGATAAGCTGCTTGTAAAGGTTGACTGAAAGATGATGAATTTGGTTGGGGCTGAAACATTTTGGATTCCATTGAGGTTTTCCTCTATAGGTCTGTTGCTACTGTTCGCCATTGGAGAACTAGGTATGTCGAGTTGTAGATAAAGTTCAAGGCTTCTCTCAGTGAGAAAAACTCATTAATGATCAAGAAAATTGAGATCATTGATGGTCTATAGCAGAAAATTGTTGATCATGAGAAGATGGTTTCCATGAAAACTATTGAAAATGAAAAACTTGTTAAGGCCATTGAAAGTCTTAACAAAAATTTTAACACTGCAATGATGGACTTGGCAAAGACCAAAAATATTTTTAAGGCGTTGAAAAATCAACGAACTATAAGAAGAGAAGAAGAAAGCTCTTGAGTTAGAAAAAAATAATATTCTAAAAGAGAAAGGCTTGGCCGATCAGGAAGCTTCCAAATTACAAGTGCAACTTGCAAATCGAAAGAAAGCAACAGAAAAGACAAGTGTTGAGCATGTACTACAATTGCAACAAGCCTTCATGATGGGTCATGAAGGTGGTTTTCAGAAAGCTCTTTGTAAAATTGCTTTGTTCTCCCTTGAAATTGATGTGAAGAAATTCGATGTGCTGAAAGATGCAAATGACCCTGGGGAGTTGGTAAGAGAATCTGAAATGGGGAGTTATGAAGAGGCCTCTGATAGTGAAATAACCTCCAAGGCAAGTGATGTTAAGGTGACTCCAAACTCTGCTCTGACTTCAAATCCTCCAACAACATAATTTATCTAATTATTTAGGGCTTTTTGCTTTGTAATTAAAGTTATTATATATTAAGATATTAAAGCATGAAGTGTAATGTACTAAGTTTGATCAACATCAACATCAACATCAACAACAACTTTAACTCAAGTTAATTGGAGTCGGTTGTAACACCCCGTATGCATCCGGTGTATTAACAATTACTTAATCAGATTAACGCGGTCAATAATTTAATTAAAGTCCACAGAAGTGATTTAAAACCATATTTCTTGATTCATTATGTAAGGTAAGTAACCTCAATAAAATGTATGAATACCAATACACCCTAGCCAGCCTCATCGATCCAAATAACATAATAGACGGCAGATACAACAATAATATCTATAGTAGATATATATATATCAGGAGAATAAACCTCATGTATTTACATATACATCATCAAGGACACTCACTGTGTCTATACAAAAGAATAAGCACCAAGTGCCATGATCTCACGGATCACTTCCTCACACAAGGGCATACAAAACATGTAGTGTTTATACAACATAAACATAAACAGAGTCCATCATATGTGTACACACACATCTTCCCTCACAGGGGTGCAAAATACATCAAAACAAAAGTAAGGAGCCACGAAGCTTTCATCAGAACTGCTAAGCAGCTACAAAGAATCTGTCTCTACTGGGGCCTCCCGCCCTGAGACCTATCATCTCTACCAGATGACACCTGTAAAATATAATCCCCACACGGGGTGAGATACAATCTCAGTAAGCTCAAGGCTCTTGGAGGCTTCTCCTCCCCCTGGCTCACTTCCATGATACACAACATCAAAGGCATCACAAACACTTGGCCACCTGGCCCTCACAACAATACATAGCCATCATCTAGCTCTGAGACTCTCAGTCCCCAGTGTGAGACCGGAACTCACACCCGTGTCATCCCATCGGGAGTTACCCCTTTAAACATGGATGCACGTATATGGCACCTCCGAGAATAGGCTTCAACCGTGACGAGACCACTTATCTCTTGGTCTTAAGGGATCATCATCACCCTTTACGTGAGCAAACCAAACTAGGAGTTGTGCTCTACTCCTAGGGAGGTCCATATCTATCTTACTGGCCAGAAGATCTATTCAATAGATAACCATCCACACAAAGCATAGAATCATGCATATATATTATCATGAGAAAACTGTAACAACCAATTCAATGCACATGCATCATGTATGCAACCATCACTCCCTCGGAGTATGGTGGAACACAGGCAGTGGGAAACATTCCCCAAGAGCAAAGAACTTACCTGGCAAAGCAGTGCTCTGCAGTTCAATCCCAGAACGGTGGTCTCCGCCACTGATACCCTCGGTGTCACGCCCTATACAAAGGCGCACAACAATCAATAACGGTCCTCAACCGTTAGAAAAGTAAGAAACGTTATATTATATCGTAAAAAAAACCCTTAGTCTCCTATCTTAAGGTTAGTAGAACTAACCACCTTATAGTCAACTCACAAACCCTCAGCAGGATCTATCTCGGCCTAACCAAGGCACTAGAGTCTCCCAAAGACTCTGCATCAACCAATACAAAGAGTTTAACATTACTCAGGCCCAAGACTCAAGGACTACCAATATCGCTAAAACCGTTACTTCAACACAATTTCACCGTTTATATAGCCTCCTGAGCACATATTGTACAAGCATCAAGCCTCATGCATGTCCTACAATCACCAATTTAACCAACATTCTTCCTACACATACATTTCTCAGAGCCAAATACCAAAGTCCATAAAATCAATATTTCAAAGCTAATCCTTCATCACAACAACCTCCTGAGCATACTTTTCTAAAGGACCCAAGCCTAATTCCAGCTCTAACTCAAATGGGTCACTATTTACCTCAAGAACAATTTCACAAATCAAACGGTAAAACTTGAGTTTCTTACCTCTAAATCGACAAGGAAGACTAGAGGACAACTTCTCCATGCTTGGGTGTCCGTAAATCGCCTCCTTTCCCGCCAAACTCAAGTTTTGAGAAGTTCCCTCGAGAATACGATCTCTCCGTTTGATGGTTTTTAGGAAAAAGTGATGAAGGATTCTAGCTCGTAGGATGATTTCCTACAAGTTTCATGTTAGGAGTGAAGTGTTTTGGTCAATGGTTGAGTAGTATGGAGCTTCCCAAGCTCAACAATGGTGAACAACGTTAGAGGAAGAAGAAAGGAAGAGTTTTGGCCAAAAATCACGAAATGGCCTTTTATAGGGGCCCTGTTAGCGTTCCCGCGCTAATAGCGCCATCCTGGCGCTATTCACACCAAATATTCGAGTCTAGACATGTTTCTGGCGTTACTCACGCCACTCTGGCGCTAATCGCGCCAGATATTCGAATCAGGGGGTCTCCAGGGCCATTCTGGCTCTAATCGCGCCAGATGATCGAGTCATGGCGCTAATGCCGTCGCTCCTGGCGTTAATTGTGCCAAATAAAATATTAATATTTTTTTTTAATCCTAGTTATTATATTCACCCCACCTTTTTAAGAATTTTAACCGCAAAATTCAAGTTCATACCTGTCAAGCAACTCGGGGTACCGCTGCAAAAGCTCCTGCTCCTGCTCCCAAGTCGCCTCCTCAGGTGTCCTCCCTTCCCATTGTACCTTGACTATGGGAATGGTCCTACTCCGAATCTTTTTCTCCATCCTGTCCAGAATCCACATGGGCCGTGTAGGACAAGTCAGATTCTCCCTAATCTGAACGGTGTCAGGCTCTACCACGTGTGAAGGGTCTGGCACATACCTTCTCAGCTGTGACACGTGGAATACATCATGCAGCCCTAACAATTGGGGAGGCAAAGCTAGCCTTAGGCCACTGGTCCTACTTTCTGAAGAATCTGATACGGACCAATGAACCTAGGACTGAGCTTCCTCACACCCAATGCCCGTCCAACACCAGTGATTGGAGACAGCCTCAGAAACACATGGTCACCCTCATCAAACTGCAGCGGCCTGTGTTTATGATCATAGTAACTCTTCTGCCGACTCTGAGCTCTCAACAACTTATCTCTGATCAAATGGATCTGCTCAGTAGTCTCCTGAACCATCTTAGGTCCAAGAAGCTATCTCTCACCTACCTCAGTCCAACAAACAGGAGTCCTGCACCTCCGGCCATACAATGCCTCATAAGGTGCCATGCCCAAACTAGCATGAAAACTATTATTATACGAGAACTCCACCAAAGGTAGGTATATATCCCACCTAGTACCCTGCTCCAATGTACAGGCTCTCAACATATCCTCCAGAGTCTGGATAGTCCTCTCTGTCTGACCATTTGTCTGAGGGTGGTAGGTTGTGCTAAGCCTCAATTGGGTCCCAAAAGCCTCCTGAAGAGCACCCCTAAAATCTAGAAGTGAACTTCGGATCTCTATCACTGATAATACTCTCTGGGATCCCATGCAGTCTGAAAATCTCTCTAACATATAGCTGAGCCAACCTCTCTGCAGTAAAGTCAGTCCGGACAGGTAAGAAATGAGCAGACTTGGTCAACCTATTGACAATCACCCAGATGGAGTCACATCCAGTCTGAGTCTTCGGTAATCTAACTACAAAATCCATGGAAATGTTATCCCATTTCCACTCTGGAATCTGCAAAGGCTGCAATAGGCCCGACAGTCTCTGATGCTCAATCTTCACCTTCTGACATACAAGACACTTAGCTACATGCTCAGCTATGTCTCTCTTCATCCCTGGCCACCAGAAGCTCCTCCTAAGGTTCTGATACATCTTGGTGGCACCTGGATGAATGCTAAACTGGCCCTTATGAGCCTCAGACAGAACTGCGTCCACCAACTCACCCTTAGGCACAACGATCCGATCTTGGTACAACACCATGTCATGAGTCTCCCAAGAAACATCCTGTTGACCATTCATGGCCCTCACAGCATCATCCTGCTTCTAGGCCTCTCGGATCCTCTGTATCAAATCATTATCAACCTTGGTCTCTTTCAACTCAAGACCACGAACACCCTCTGTCATAGTCAGGTGCATATCTTTGAACTGTTCGATCAACTCACAGTCTGAGATCATCATGCAAGCGGCACTCACGTGTTTCCTGCTCAAGGCATCAGCAACAACATTCGCCTTGCCGGGATGATATCTCAACTCAAAGTCATAATCTTTGAGGAACTCCATCCACTGTCTCTGTCTCATATTCAACTCCTTCTGGTCAAAGAGATATTTGAGACTCTTGTGGTCACTGAACACCACCAACTTGGCACCATACAGGTAAGGCCTCTAGATCTTTAGAGCAAAGACAACCGCCGCAAGCTCTAAATCATGTGTAGGATAAGCCTCCTCGTGAGGCTTCAGTTGCCTGGAAGCATAGGCAACAACCTTCTTCTCCTGCATCAGTACACATCCAAGCCCCCGCTTGGAAGCATCAGAATACACCTCAAAGCTTCCCTCAGGGTCAGGAAGGGTCAACACTGGAGCTGTAGTCAACCTTTCCTTCAACTCCTGGAAACACTGCTCGCACTCATGGGTCCAAACAAATGGAGCCCCCTTCCGGGTGAGGCGAGTCAAAGGTAGCACCAGCTGTGAGAACCCCTGAATAAACCTCCGGTAGTAGCCTGCCAAACCAAGGAAACTTTGGATCTCCGATATGTCCTTGGGTCTCTCCCAAGTCATCACAGCCTCTATCTTACTGGGATCAACTGATACCCCAGCTGCAGAAATCACATGGCCAAGGAATTTCACCTCTGATAGCCAAAACTCGCACTTTGCCAACTTGGCATACAACTGATCATTCCTCAACGTTTGAAGAACAATCCTGAGGTTCTCGGCATGCTCCGTCTCCGTCCTAGAGTAGATCAGTGTGTCATCAATAAACACCACCACGAACTGATCTAAGAAAGGTCAAAATACCCGGTTCATATATTCCATGAACACTGCAGGGGCATTCGTCAGACCAAAAGGGATGACCTGATACTCATAGTGACCATACTGAGACCGGAAGGCTGTCTTCAGTATGTCTGCGGGCTTGATCCAAATCTGGTGATATCCGGATCTCAGGTCAATCTTAGAGAACACCCTGACTCCCCTAAACTGATCTAACAGATCATCAATCCGAGACAAAGGATACTTATTCTTGATAGTAACCTTATTCAGCTGCCTGTAATCAACACACAACCTAATACTGCCATCCTTCTTCTTCACGAAGATCACCCAGGCTCCCCACGGAGAAACACTCGGTCTGATAAACTGCTTGGACAGCAAGTCCTCCAACTGCACCTTCAGCTCTCTCAACTCCAGAGGAGTCATACGGTAAGGTGCTATAGATATTGGCCCTACACCGGGAACCAAATCAATGGAGAACTCAAACTCTCTCTCAGGTGGTAGCTGTGTAATCTCCTCTGGAAACACATCCACAAACTCGCTCACCACCGGAATCTGTGAGAGATCAACACTCGACTTATCTTCTGTCACACATGAGAAGATATAGCCCTGAGCTCCTTCCCTGATCGCCTTGCGAGCTTGCAAGACTGATAGAAAAGAGGTGGAACTCAAACCGGCTCCATCAGAAGGCACCACAACCTTCTTGTTGCAACAATCCAACATCACGCCATACTTGGCCAACCAATCCATACCCAGAATGATCTCAAGGGTAGGCATAGCTAGGCAGTACAAATCGATCGTGTACTCTCTGCCATCAAACTGAAACTGCATATCCTTGCAGTACGTGCTCACCTGACACCTCTCACTTGATGCAGTGGTAACCTCCACCGGAGGAGAAAATCTAGACATGGGCAATTTTAGCCCAAATGCAGTCATGTCCTGGATGAATGAATGCGTAGCTCCAGAGTCAAACAAGACTCTCACATCATAAACATCGATCAGAATAGTACCTCTGATCAAGTCAGGAGCTCTGGCTGCCTCTCTAGCATCAACTGTATACACCCGGCCTGCTGTGGGTGCTGCCGTCATAACTGGAGCAGCTAATGCCCGGCCCCCTGCCTGCAGGCACTCACGAGAAATGTGGCCTGGTTTGCCACACCTGAAACACACTAACTGGCCTAAGGGGCACACTCCCCAGTGCTCTCTCCCGCAAGCTGGACATCTAGGAAGAGGTCGCCTCCGTGCTGAGCAACTCTGGCTAGAGCCTCTCTTGAATCTGTCTGATGGGGCAGAGACTCTCAAATCCTTGCCCTTACCCTTACCGGGTAGGCCTGAACTGCTGGGCCTCCTCACCTCCTGTCTGACTGAGGGAGTAGGCTGACTGCCTCAGTGTCTGCGAAACATATCCTCCACCTGGCGACATTGCCTCACCAGGCTATCCATGTCACGGGATCCACTACCCGCTCCTCTATGCTCTCCCTAAGCCCTCTCTGGAACTTAACAGCAAGAACATCAGCATCAGGCAAAGACCTCCTGAAATGTGAATATTTGGCCAGTTCATTGAACTTGGCCAAGTACTCGTCCACTGTCATGCTCCCCTGAACGAGACTATCAAACTTTGCCTGTTTCTGCTCTCTAGCATCCCTGGGAAAGTATCTGTCCAGGAAATAGGCCTCAAGCACCTGCCAGGTGATCTCCCCAGCCTAACCTCTAAGCAACTGAGCAGTGGTGGTCCACCACTCACGGGCATCTCCTTGAAGCAGATATGTGGCATAGAGAAGTCTCTGATGGTCTGGGCACTCCATCACTGTAAAGATATTCTCTAAAGCCTGCAACCATCTAGCTGTAGCAACTGGATCATATCCCCCTAGGAAAGATGGAGGGTCATGCTTACGGAAAGTGATAAGCATTTTCCCTCGGGTTGCAACATCATCATCAGCCTCAGTATGGGACACCGGGTCCCTTCTCAGGCTGCTACCTCTAGTCTGATGGCGACTACCCTCGCCGTCATGCATCGGAGGTGGAGAGGATGCTCTATCATCTCTCCTCAAGGTCCTCATCTCCTCAAGCATCTCCTGATTGGCCTTCATCAAGGCCTCATTCATCTCACGGTTTGCAGCCATCTCATCCTGCATAGTCTCCTGCATCTGCCTACTTGCAGCCAACTCATGCTGCATGGCTGCCAACGCAGCCGCCACTGGATCAGGCTGGGTGTAACGCCTCCTTTTACTCTCTCGTGCTTGATTGATTTTAAATGAAATCCCATTTTT
>QARZ01000299.1:99581-120220 GCA_013407115.1 Glycine latifolia | reverse complement strand
GTTCTTGAGTCAGTTTCCAGGCTGATATGAACAATATAATCGATTACCAGGAGTTAGTAATCGATTACATTGTTCTTGAGTCAGTTTCCAGGCTGATATGAACAATATAATCGATTACCAGGAGTTAGTAATCGATTACTTGCTTCAAAATAGTCGATTACCTTTCGAAATAATCGATTATTTCAGTTTCTGCTGCAGAGGCGCCATTTTTCAGTTTAAAAGCATTTGTTTGGATAGCTTCCTTTGGAAGTTACATTTGTATTTCATTTAGGACGCATTTACATTTCATTAGCTTGTATTTTCGTGTCCTATATAAGCTACATCTGAATAGATTGTAAGAACTTTTGATTGAATGAAATTAAATGCACTTTGTGTGTGTTAGGTTGAGAGTTTTCTCCCTTGTTCTTAGTTTAGAACTTCTTGTTTCTTATCAATAGCTTCTGAGCTATTGTGGTGATTCTTGCAAGACTTATTGGAATTCCTATTCCATGGTGTCAATCCAAATCCATTCCTAATCCTTTTTCACTGATCCATTTCTTAAACACAAACCTAAAAAGCTTTCTTGAAACAGAGCATTTCCTACTTTGTTTTTCTTTCAATTGAAGAATTGATTCCATTGCAAGGAAGATCGGGGCAAACAGGACTTGATTCAGATTAGGAGTCCATCACCAACCCACTGAGAACACCACTCAGCACACCCCTAGAGAAACCCTATCTCTAGATTACAAGTAAGAAACCCAATTACAATAGAATTTCAAATACAAATTCAAAGCAGAATTACAACCACAAAGCTAAGGAATGAAATCATCTGATGATCCAATGAATGATGATGCATATGAATGAATGAATCAGGTTAAAAGATGAAATCAAGACTCAGAACATCTTCTTCCTTAAGCTTTGAAAAAGACTCTTCTTGCTTCAAGAATCACTCAATAACCCATAAGTGTTTTAATGAAAGCAAGAACTCATAGAACCCAGAAATCCCCAAGAAAGTATTTTGAAAGCTTAGTGTAGGCTCAGAATACGAAATTATCAAGTTACAAATCAAGCTGAGCAAGGGTTCTATTTATAACAAACTTTTGCAACTGTCAGTAATCGATTAAACGCGCCCAATAATCGATTATTTTACTTATGTAATCGATTAAACTATTCTATAAAAATTTGGGTATGGGCAACGAACCAAATAATCGATTAAGACAGTGAGCTTTATAAACTTGAAGTTCAGAGTGTAACTTAAAATACACTGTGTAATCGATTACAGTTTTTTTGTAATCGATTAAGACAGAAGGCTTCATAAAACATGTTTGAACTATGTAATCGATTACAGTATTTGGTAATCGATTATTGTATAAGAAATAGCTAAGCAGAGGCATTTAATATAATTGATTACTAATATTGGTAATCGATTAAGGCAGTAAGCTGAGGTTTTCTATTTGCCCTCTGTAATCGATTACAGTCTATAGGTAATCGATTAAAATGTTTATCAAGGTAGTTTATAAGAAAACGAAGGTAAAATAATCGATTAATCTGATACGTAATCGATTACATTGTTCTTGAAGAGTTTTCCAGAAAGAGCTAAGAACAAAGTAATCGATTATATTCTTAGGTAATCGATTAAAATAGTAGAAAACTGTATTTTTCCAAAAAACCTTTGTTTCAATTCAAACACTTAATCAATTTATCAAAGCCTTGTGAATTCTATAACTCTAATTAAAGATTTAAATGAATGATATGAATGCAATTCACTTGGATCACCAGAAATGCTTCTTCCTTTTACAATTAATCACAAATTAATCTTCAAGTCTTCAAGGCATGTTGAAAGTTCAAAACAAAGCTTGATCTTTTGTCCATTATTCAAGTGACTCCTTTGAAATCAACACAATTCCCAAAGGAAAAAACATCAACACTCACCTGAATGGCCATTAGGAAAGTGAACCATACTTTCTGCTACTCTGGACTACAGCGAGCACATAAAGGATCAATAATAGCATGCCTCCCTATAAGGTTTCCACCAATAATGAGGATATCAGCAGAGGCTCTCTAGACCATATTTATACATTTAGGAATTGTTGGAATCTTCCATAGTCTCTCCCACAGGGGGTATTGTTTGAGCTCATGGAAGCTTCACATATGTCATATGCAGATTTTGCTAACAAATATCCAGACTTGACTGTATAATTACCATGTTGGGTGTCTCTCCAAATTAGAGTATCTTCCCTTTCGAAATATGCAATAGGAAATCCCATAATACATTCAACAATATCATGTGAGAAAAGGTAAGAAACTACCCGGGTTTTCCACTTCATAGAACATTGATCCATTAAATTACAAACCGACAAATTAGGATCAAAGTTGGTCCCCATTTGATGCATGATAAGTGACCTATTTTAGTTAAATTCAGGCTTACAATGTTGGCACTTATCTTTTGATATCAGTAAAATTGCTTATAAACTTGCCCTACAACCTAGTTGATTTGTATTTAGTAACTATATAAATGTTGTTTTTCCCATTTTGGAAGATTAGTCCAATCATATTTTGTATTTTGATAGGTTTCAATGATGTCCGGAGCATCCAAGCAAGCAAGACAAGCACAAAAGGGCAAAAAGGGCAATAGAGGAAATTTCTGCAACCAAAATGGCCCAGAGCTCGCCCAGGCGAGTAGCTTCCTTCAACATTAAGTCCTTAACTTGCCCAGACAAGTGTTAGCAGTTCATTTTGCTCGCCCAGGCGAGTAAACATTCCAGAAAAAGTGCATTAGCTCACCCAGGCGAGTGAACCAAGGCCAAATTGCTCGCTTGGGCGAGTGAGCTTAAGCAGGTGACCAAATCCTATAAATAGGTATGCAAGGTGAAGATGGAAGCATGATTTTGGAGGGAGAGAATGAGAGGAACAGCCCAAGAGGCTTAGAGAGAGGTGAGAGAAGAGAGAAAAAGAGTGGAAACTCTGCAGGAACGGGCCGAGGATCGCTACCTTCATCATGTTTTCTGTTGATCTCTTACTCTACACCATGATTGGTTAGTTTCTCTTAAGGATTGGATGTAATCTTCTTACCTTTATGTATTTCTTTTAATATTTGATATATGTATGAATCGTTTCTACTCATTTTGGTGATTTCATTTTGTTCTTAATGCTTGATTCTACTTGATCACTAGTTTCATGAAATTGGATTCTAAGTTTAACTGGAAAGTACTCTTAGGATTTGAACTGAATGATTTTACTCTTTATGTTACGTTTCTAGGAATAGAGTATAACGTTTAGATTGCAAATAGCATGCGATTTATGATTGTAATGCTGGGTTATTTACTTCGTATGCGAGGGATCGATATTCGTTAAATATCCTTAGAATTCTCGATTGCGAGGGATCGATTCAGGGTGAATTAATGTGTCCATAAGTAATGATGGAAAATGATTTATACATGGTAATATTAATTGAATACTGAGGGTATGAATTATGAAACCCAATCCTACGTTCTCTTCAATTAATTTCATTTTATTAGTTTTTGTACTTTTTAGTTATTTTCCGTTATTTTCACAAAACACATAAAATTTCGCTCATACTCGTTGTACATAACTATTAAACTGTTACTTTTATTTAAATTAACTGAGTAACTCAAGTCCCTGTGGAGACGATCTTTTATAAATTCTGTAACTTACAACGACAAATTGGTACGCTTGCCAAAAGTCTAACAATGCAGGACCAAAGAGCCAGGAAAACTCGACATCCACTGATCACCATACTCACAAACTTGTGTCCCATTCCTTATCATCCAAAAACTCCTAGCCTTTACAATCCATCTTGCCTTCTTTATGCTTGACCACACATAACTCAAGATATGACCTCTAGAGACTTCCAATGCACCAGAATTCGGATAGTAGTGGGCTTTAAACACTTTCGAGAGTAAGGAATTTCCATTTAACAATAACCTCCACCACTGCTTCACTAAAAGTGCCATGTTAAAAACTTTAACATACCAAAAACTCATACCTTCCTCCTTTTTGTTCTTTGTTAATTTTTTCAGCTCAACTAATGGATCTTTCTCCCTTCAACATCACCCCCAAAAAAATAGAGAAATCATGTTCTCAATCTCTTGAGATAAAGAATTTGGCAATTCAAAGCAACTTATAACATAAGTTAGAATTGATTGAAGTACAAATTTGATGATCACCTTTCTCGCTTCGTTAGAAAGTGTCTTATCTTTCCATCTCTTCAATTTATTCCATACTTTATCTTGAACAAATATGAATATCTGAGTTTTTTATCTGCCGACCATGGTAGGTAACCCTAAATATTTTTCATGATTTGTCACTGCCTTTACTACCAAAAGCATTGTAAGCTCATCAAATCTAGTAGTTGGCACATTTTAGCTACAAGACAACTCTGACTTGTTCATATTCACTTGTTGACGAGAGCCAACTCATATTGATGAAGATAACATTAGCTTCTTCCACTATAGCTCTAGAGAACAATATACTATCATCTACAAACAGAAGATATGAGATGGAAGGTGCAAAATGATAGATTTTAATACCATGAAGAACTCCTTAATCAACAGCCCTATATAACATCATAGGAAAAACTTATGCACAAATAATAAAGAGGTAAGGGGATATTGGATAACCTTGTCTGAGGCCCTTATGTGGCTTAAATTATGTGTGGGCATGTCCATTGATAAGAACTAAAAAAGAGACAGTAGATACACAATGCATAACTAGGTCAATCCATTGGGATGGAAAACCCATGTAAGTAAGAACCTTCTCCAGAAAACTTCACTCCACCTTGTCATAGTCTTTGAACATATCCAATTTTAGGCCCATCACTCCTTTTCTTCTTGATATTCTCTTTTTCATGTAATTAAAATACTCAAAGGACACAAGAGCATTATCAGTAATCAACCTATCTAGCACAAATGCACTTTGTGTTTCCCCTAAAATACTCGACAAAACCACCTTCAATCTATTCGCTATAGTCTTAGTCACTAGCTTGAAAATGACATTGCACAAACTAATTGGTCTTAATTCAGTTGCATGACTAGGGTTCTTTACCTTTGGAATCAACGCGATCAAGGTTTTATTGATATCTAAAAAGTCCCCTTCTTCATTAAGAATTCGGAGAACCATTCTAGATACATAAACTCCAACAGTATCCCAATAATGCTAATAAAAAAGAGCTTGCGTTTTATATGGATGCATTTGCGAATAGGCCTCAAAAACCTCCTCCTTCGTGAAAGGCTTGCTCAAATAATCCTTCATCTCCTCCGATAATCTCCCACCTACCAAACTCATAGCCTCTTCCACCCATGTTGGATAAGCACTAGTATAACGATTAGCATAGAAGTCAGTAAGGATAGTTGCTATGCCATCTTCATCCTTGTGCACCACTCCATTATCATCTGTTACTTTTTAATTGTATTCCTCAAGTTCCTTTGCGAGGATTTTTTATGGAAGAACATGGTATTAAGATCTCCCTCCTTTAGCCAACTTGCCCTTGACCTCTATGCCCAGTACATTTCCTCTTGCTTAAGAGATTGTTAAGAGCTATTTCCACCTCCAATTGCATGGACAAATTTTTCTCCCGTGGGTCTCTTTTTGCAACTTCTCCAACTTCGCTTTCAACATTCTCAAGTCACTTTTAAAATTTCCATAATTTGACTTTCCCCACTCATCCAGGGACATGCTAATACACTGCAAATTAGATAACATGTTATCACATGGCACCCATGATGCAACAATAATGCCATCAACACTCCTCCTTTTCAAGCCAACATTGCTCGAACTTATATGTATGGTGTCTCTTCCTTGGCCTCGTCTTATGAGTATCAAAAGACACAATAATCATATTATGATCCCAACTGTCTAGCCCACGACCCCACTTCCACTGCAACATAAACATTCATCTAGATATAATTGAAAATAGTATGAACAACACACGATAACCAAGATGGGGGTGAATTGGTTTAACTTGGTCTTTCTTTATAAAAATTTTTAAGTAATAAGAGTAATCAAGGTCGTATCACAAATGAACCAATAATGGTCCAACCAATCAAACCACTCAGCTCAAGAATGCAAACACAAAATTTTCACTTGTTGAATAAGAAAGATAGCTCCAAAGAATCACAGATTATGATAGTGAGAAAAGATTAGAAAGAAGTAGTCAACATAATGGTTTATACTAGTTCACTTGTCACCTTTGAGAAGCTACATCCAGTTCTTCCAACCACAAAGGTTAGAGTTCCACTAATAACAAATTGTTCATACAAGCTTATTACACAATCACTCTTAATCAAACCGAGATTAAGAACAAGACTTCTAACACCTTAGAATCTCTGTGATCCAAGACATAGAGATCACCCACCTCTACTCTTATCCCCTAGGAACACCTATACTAGAAAGCTTTAAGAATCCTATTGCTATTAATCCACAAAACGGAAATCTAAAAGAAGTTACAACAAAGTATAAAGAAAGAGACCACCTGATGATCCAAATGTTGAATGCAAATGATATACCAGACTTGAATTTAAGAGGTGGAAAAAGATACTTCAAAACTTTTCTTTTCAACACTTCTTTAGAAAACTTGCCCAAGAAGAAATCCTTTTTGAAATCTTTGAATGATGAGAATTTGTGGGACTTTCATAGTTAAGCACAAGGAATCTTTTCTCTCAACAAAAAGCTTATGAAAAATCACTTTGTAATTCGTAGTAGTGTGTTATGTCAATTGAAACACCCAACAACTATTTATAGAAAACTGTTGCAACTGACTTTAATCTATTAAATCGTCAATGTAATCAATTAATTTAACTTATGTAATCGATTAATAACTTAATTAATCGATTAAAGTGTTCTTGAACTTTCTGGAAAAGATTCATGAGCAATGTAATTGATTAATTCGCTATGTAATCGATTATCACAGGAAGTCTTGTTTCAAAAATGTGTCAAGTAATCGATTACCACCATATCATAATCGATTATCATAGGAAGACTTATTCTGTGATTTGTGCAGTGTAATCGATTACGATATTGTTGTAATCGATTAAAGTGTTCATCAAAGCTTAAGTAATAGATTACCATATACTGGTAATCGATTAAAGTAGTGCGAAATAGTTTTTCCAAAACTTAAGCAAGAGGACTTGGCTTTTATACAATCATGAAAACTTAAAACCTTTTTCACAAAACTTATGCTTTTATGAAAACCATGAATGCAAGCCAATGAATGATGTTTATGCAATGCAATGGATCATAGGGTGGAACCCTTAGACATCTAAAGATTACATTTTCTTTCAATTGAATGACATGTAAAAGCTAAAACACATTCTTGTCTAAGAGCCTCAACATCTTGATCCTTTCAAGCTCCTCCTGTTTCTAACAATCTCCCCATTTTCTGCTTTGATCATGCCAAACTTTAATTGAACATATTGATCCATTGTTTTATTTTAGGAGATGATTTCTAGGAGCTTTTACTTGATACTTTTACTTGAGACCTGAAATATATTCAACTTCTTGCCAAGAACAAATGTCAAGTATACTTTGCATAAACAATTTACATTCACAAGTATTTAGATTTATCCCCTTCACATTAGTTTAGATAAAGAGCAATGTTTAAATCTTGTTTAACCAGAGTAAAGGTTCATCATTATTTTTCTCCCTTGTTTTTCTTTTTATTCGCCCAGAACCTTTACGTTTATGTTCAATTTTCTCAGCATAATATGTTAATTTTTCTCCCCCTTTTGGCTTATCAAAGACAAAAATAATCAAGTGATATATGAAATAAGCAAGGGAAGATATAAACAATAAAAAAGAGAATTTTATTCATTAATCAAGGTGCAGAACAAGAAAACATAAAAATTTAGCAACAAAGATGAAAGCTGAATTTGAGAAAATAGAAACAACACAACTAGAAGCAAAACAAGACAACCACTAAGGCTCAAAGTCTCTAAGACTCATTCTAGTTTCCATATTTTCAAGCCTAGTGGTGATGTTTTCCTGGATGAATGAACATTTGTTGAATGTTCATGGTGCAGAGCTATCATTGCATCCATCTTTTGAATCATTAGAGATTCAAAAGGGGTCCATTGCTATTCAACAGGACTAGCTTCAACATCCTCTTCCTCTTCAGCTCCTTGTCCTTCATCAACACCACCTTGAGGAGCTTGAGCTCCAGCCATCAACCATCTATTTGGGGTCTTCATCAAACACAGCTTGGTGAGATGCTTTTCTGAGATGAGGTTGGTGATGTTTGTTATGTTGTCCACAATCTCATTTGACACATCAATCCCAAAGTAGTCAATGAAACTTGAGACTAAGACAACATAGGGGAATTGATAGCTGCGCAACCTTTTAGATTTCATCATTGTCTCATCAATGACTAGAACCCAATTTATCTGAGTTCCAGTCTTTATTCCATACACCAGTTGCAGGTTATCATCTGTGATCTGTGCATGATTAGTAGACCTTGGTGTAAGGATATAGGTGATGATGTAGTGAAGAAGTTTGTCTTCATCTGTGCATGTTTCCATAATGAAAAACACATCGAGAGCTTCATTAACAATGAGTCTCCATAGAGCTCTAATTGCATGTGGGTTTCCAAGTCCATGACAGTTCCAACTTATAACCCTAATGGCTCTTGGCGGGGCTACTTAACAGCCTCCGTGACTAGTTCTTTGGAATAGGGTTTCTTCAAGTTTCTCTTCACCTCAGCTCTGTCAATCTCCATTTGGTCTTCCTCAAGCTTACGCGTTCCCCCACCATGATGACTCCTTTACTTCTATCCCCCTTCATGCGTAGCTTGTCTATTCCATTTATTAACACCCACTCTGACCTTACCAGAGGAGGTTTCAACATAGTTGTTTTCACTCTCTTTTGGAATACACTCATTTTCTCCCAATGTAGTTCACCTTTAGACATAACTCATTCCTCCAAAGTGTTCTCTTTATCCTCAGCATTATTAAGAATATGGGGAGCACTAGCCTTCTTCTTCTCTGTCACATCCTCCACTTGTTTCTCATTCTCTTTTGATAACTGATAGTTGGTCAAAGAAGCAACAATTTAAAGACCTCATCCATCTCCACATTCTTAGAGGTCTGACCAACATCCTTTTTATCATTTATAGGCTTCAAGGTATTCAACCTCTTCCTTGTACCCCCTTGGGTTACTCTAGAATTTAACCCCGATATCATTTTACTTTTAATTGATGAAGCCTTTAACATGGGCCAAAGGGCAGTGAATCAATATCCTCCCCATGGTCAGAGTCACCATGCAACTCAAATGTCTTGATACCATGACCCAGACCTCCACATGCATAATAGATTGTGGATAGCCTCCCATATTTAAAAACAACCTTCTTTGACTCCCTTCCCCTACATTTCACCTGTATTCCCCGCTGTAAGAGTTTTGTTACATCCATTAACACCTGAACCCAAAGAAACCTTCCCAAACGATGTTCCTCAACTATGTCCCACTCCAAATGCTAACCCACCCCCTATGATTTTCTCTAGTGGTTTTGTTTACATAATGATAGGGAGTTCGTAGACCCACATCTAAATCTGGCACTTTGATAGGTTGACATGCACTAGATTCACATCTAGAGGCATATCATTCAGCACCACCAAGCTTCTGCCAAATTTCCATGGATCCATTCTAATCACATGTTCCTTATCCTTTTTGTTGAAGAAACAAAATGAGAATAGGTTATGCCTTACATCACGTACTTTGACTCCTCCATTCACCTTTCATAACAATACCATGGTAGACCTAAATTAAGGTTTATCGACCCTGTAGTATGGACTTCCCTACAATCCATGCCTTTTCCAACAGGACAGAACTACTAGCATCCACTCCTCAACCATCTGGTAGATCCACAACATGGCCCTCCTCCTTAGAAATATCCAAATCATGCCACTTTTCCATCCTAAAACCCTCATTTAGAACACAAGTTCTAGGAAAAACACTGCCAAGATAGAAAAACAACAAAAAGAACCATGGAAAATCAATATCAGACTTGGATCAAAACCTTGACAATGCCTAGGGATCAGAGAAACTCTAGGTCAAGGCGCCGGGTGTTAGACACTGGACGATCCACAATTGGACGACCCAAACATCTATTAAGGTTTTTATGAAAACAAATATATAAATTTGTGTTAACCACTTTGTTGCATATAAGTCAATAGGTTTGATGACTGGAAGCAACATCAGGTAAGACTAATCCATTAGTGGATACCTCGTCTACAAGAAGCAAGAAGTACTCGTCCAATCCATCCAAGCAGTAATTGGAATAAGCAATTCATTTGAATTATTAATTTATTCTAGTTTATATAATCTTAATTAAAAGGAACATATATGTGAATCTATCCTTAATTTCCTTTTATATGTATAATGATCATATTGAGCTATGAATGATAGATAAGGAAAGTTATGATCTTATTAGATAGAAACACCCAGTATCTTCTTAATCAAGAAATAAGATCAATCTGCTCAACAGTCATATTATTCAATCCTGAAGATACTCTTCACAATTATGAGCATCTCTTTACATATAAATACGACATCAAGGATTGAAGACCAATGACGACCATACATAGAAAGACAAGAGTCATGAATCAAGAAACGAGAGAAAAGAAAAGTAATTGTTGAGAAACACACTAATCTTAAGATAGTCCATCCTTTGTAGTATACAAAGTATAAGTGAGAGATTAGAACTTGATTGTAAATCCACTCTTTGAGTGTTGTAAATAATCTTTGATTATATATCAAACTTTTGTTTGTGAAAGCTAGAAGTGGCTTAGTGACAAAACAATACTCGGGTGTTATTAGATTCATGGGGAGTCTAAGGGGTCTGCCAGGAATGGCTCTGAGAATAATTGTACGCCAAAAGTGGTAGGAAAGAATACTTATTGTAATCAAGTTTGATTAATGGAACCCTTTATTGGTTGGTGAAAGAGAACTGGTGTAGCTCAGGTTGAGAGAACCTGTATAAAACGAAGTATTTTTTATTGTTCTTCATTAGCTTATTAAAGTATTTCATTGTCCATTACTGACACATTTTGCACACAAGGTTTTCACTAAAAATAATTTTATACCTTATTGGACGACAGTCCACTTTTAGTCACTGCACAAGGATTCTTATAAACTTGTTTATTATAACATCTTTCATTTCAAAAAGGTTTTATATTTTGACTAACAAACTATTCATCCCCCCTTCTAGTGTGATTTGTTGTATTTTAGTTGGCATTTGAGCCTGACCTCTCGGGTTGAGTATTTTCACAAATACAAAGGAAAAATCCTAGAGTCAAATAGATATGGAAGAAGGATATTCCACAAACAAGCCACCACTATTCAAAGGCATCAAATACGACTACTTGAAGGAATGTATGATAGCTCATTTCGAGTCTATTCATAGAGACCTCTGGGTCATTGTAGAACATGACAACTACATGCCACTGGATAATCAGCTGAATGAAGGCCCCTGAATCTCTTGGACAAACGCTCTAAGACAAAGGTTTGTGTTTAAATCTAAAGCTCGACACACTAGACTATGCGTCCTCTTTGAGGAAGAATATACGAAGGTTCATAGCTACAAAAGTGCAAAACAATGTGGGGCACATTAGCTCTGATGTATGAAGGATCGTCACAGGTAAAATGCAACAATCTCAACTTATTGACACGTAAGTATGAACTCTTCACTATGGAAGATGGTGAAGATATACAAGCCATGTTTGTACATTTCCAAAGTATTTTAAATGAATTATGTAACACCCCAAAATTTTGGAATCACAGTCAATTACTGGGGTTACAAGTTAATTCAAGGCAGTATAAAAGATTTGGGAAAAAAGACCAAAATACCCCTAGGTATGCTCGCAAGATATATTAAGGAGGAATTTTATAAATACTCTTGGATGGTTGAAAAATGATACCCTTAGGGTGATACATACAGGGATACCTTGAACATTTTTAGAAAATAACGATTTTTGCCCCTAGGGTAAGTGGTGAAATTACCAGAATACCCTTGAAGTCAAACACTGATCAAAGGACTTTAGAAATTGTGGGAATCTCAGTATTGGATAAAGTGCTTTTAGACAACACATTATTAATATGATTGGGTCAGAAAACCCTAAATAATAATTTTTAGGAATTTTGGAAGATAATTTGAAAAATGACTAATCTAGACTACTTCAGGTATCAGAAAATTATATGGAAGGGATAAGTCATAATCTTTGGAGTTTTCTCTTAATTATGAGATAAATAGATTAATGTATTAAGTTAGATTAGTAATTTCAACAATTAAAAGTGAAACGGACCAATAAAGAAATAGTATTTTGCCATTACATGTAATAAAAGGAAAAAATTGTTGACCTGATTTTCTAAGATCAAGCCTGGGCCGTATGATACGCAATCAAGGGAGAAAAGCTTTAGGAACATTCAAGAATGAACACATGAAGAGTTAAAGAAGCCTAGCCATTTCCATTGGTCTATATGTAAAGAAGGTAATAAATAAAAATTGAAGCAAAATCTTATGATTGTCCCCTTTGGTAAAATACGTAGACAGTTAGAGTTATTATTTCCACAATCCCAACGGTCAAAAGTTAGATATGGGGGTTATAATTATCCCTTTACAATTCTAAGAAGATCCAACGGTGAATGAATTCAGGATGAGTATTTTATTAATACGAATTTTGAAGAAAAATAAACAAAAGGCAACATTTTGGCACCAAGATAGGATGCTACGGTTATGAAGGAAAAAGGAATGCTTGGCTGCCATATTATTGGAAAAAATACATACAATACAAAGCATAAGGTGGTGGGAGACTAATTCAAAGAGTAAAAGAGACAAGAGGAATATGTAATTAATGCTAAGATAGGATAAGATAGGAATAAAGGAAGCATAAAGAATCTTTCATTAATGCTCATTAATGCTAAGTAGAAAAATCAAAATGAAACTCTCCAAAGCTAGGCCTCATCCGTGCAAGAGGGAATGTGTGGACCAAAGCTTGCCTTGACTTTGCTATAAAAGGAATTGGATGGGAAGAGTTTAAAAAAAAAAAAAAAACAAGAAAGGAAGAAGTAGCCGTAGCATACATCTCTTTCACTTTGCCCACTAGCCTTAAGGGAATTCAACTGTGTAAACCTTACTCCAAAGCCTTTCTACTTTATTTCTTTCTTTTAAGTCACCTTTTACCTAGGCCTATATGATTGAAAGTCCACGTGAAGCAAGGATTAGGGAGGCATGCTTGTTCAATTGGAGGAAACAATTAAGGTATGGGGGAGTCTTGCTAAATAAAATTTAAGTATTAGCTTACCTCTAATTAATCTCTAATTTCAACTAATTAACTACTTGAGTTAAAATAGGGTTAAGTGAAAAGTATAAGAGGAGGAAAAGATTAAGAGAATTAAGTTTAATTATGTAGAGTTATTTGGATGAATAAAGCAACCATAATTAAGCTAAGCACTTAACTCTTTATTTTTTTAAAAATTATATTGTGTTGGATAGTTTAATCTTTAATATTAAATGGTTGATTAGGATAGTTTAATTTTTAATATAGTAGAATTAGAGTTAAGAAAACTTTAAGTTAGTATGCTCTAGTGAAAGTCATAAAGGAACTAAAATTAGTTATGGATATACTTGTGGTTGTTGTAAAATTTATAGATGCTGTTTATTTAATTTTGATGATGTTTGAATTGTTATTTGTAATTCTGTAAACAAAATTATATAGTGCTGTAAATTAAAGCTGGTTAAATAAATCTGCATGGTGTTAATTAAGAAATCTGTATACGATTGTTGAATAAATCTGTATGTGGTTGATTAAAGAATCTGTATGTTGTTGCTAAATGAATCTGTACGCTGTTGATAAATGGATCTGTATGCTGTTAAAGGAAGTGGTGAGCTAAGCAACAAAATTAAATGAGGCTGTATGGATGCTGTTGCTGTAATCAAATTATTAGACAACATGTGGGAATCTGTTATGGAACATTCATTTAATAGTGTTCTTTTATGTGACTTGGAAAATAACTTATAAGCATGAAACAAATACAAAAATCTATATGTGATGTTGAACAATTCAAGATGATGAGATATGATTTAAGAGGTGAACTATGTGATGCTATTGAATTTGAGATGACCCTGTGATAATATGATGATAAAACTGTACTCTTGTGATGTTGTGATGAGTCTGGGATGAAGGCCCTGTGAAAATGACTCTGTGATGTTAAGGGATGATGAAAATGAAATAATGAGGAAATAAAATGAACCAGTGATGCATTTCATACGCATATACCCAGTGGGGTATGAGATGATGATGATGAGATTGTTAGATCTCGTGAAGAGGAGTGTCAGATAACTAAACTGAGTCCATATAACTAGGGGGTAGACGCAGTGAGGACCACACCACCATGATGATCACATGGATGGGAGTGATAATCCTACGCGCCACTGAGCTACCCTGACCGGATGGATAAGTTCGTTCCACTAAGGTGAGGGTGGGGTTATCTGACAGTGGCCACAATTATTTAGACGTTGCTGAGATCTCAGTCATGCATCATATAATAAGATGAGCATGCATTTCATGACAATTCTATGTGTGAAAATGACCTATTTATATTTTATAATTGTTTACGTCTATTCATTTGGTCTGCTGATATTTAAAATTTTGTTTATCAAGACTAACCCTGTGTTGTGTCTGGTGGTTGACACCTGTGATGACCCCAAATTATTTGGGCGAGCAGAAAAGCAGTGATATGGATGTCCTACGAGAAGATAGGATGAAGATTGTGTGCTGGTTATTTACTTTTGATGATCTGTGCTTGCGATGTACTATGGACTGTGCTATGGACTGTTTATCTATGGGACTCTGGATATGTAATAATGAATGAACTGTATGGTATGTTCGGACGTTATGGACTATCTAATTTAAATAACGCATAAAGCTCTTATATTTTCTAAACTCATTCTCAAATCAACGAAATTTTCATTTGAACCTTCATTTCTAAATTTGTTTTAAAAATCAACCAAGATTCGTTTAAACATTTATTCTTTATGATTTTCTCGAAAATTTTTTAGCAAATAAAATAAATATGTAATAAAAGTGAATAAAGAGTGGTCGTTTCAAATTACATTGTCTTAATAAAACTTTTGATAATTATGATAACATTGACAAAATTCTAAGAAGTTTATCCAAAAAGTGGAGACCACAAGTGACAACATTGAGAACTGTAAAGAACTTGGATTCCATGTACATTGAAGAGTTGATTGGAACCTTAATGCTTCATCAGCAGGAACTTCAACAAGATGAAGGATTCAAAAAGGACAAATCTTTCACTTTAATAGCATAGAAAGCCAAAGCCTCTTCGACATGCAAAGAATTCTCATCCAGACCTGTGTCCAGAAGCTCATCCAAAGCTATAAAAATTGATACATCTTATGATGATGAAAGCTCAGACGAAGATGGTTAGTTAGCCTTTATCTCAAGAAAGATAAGGAACATGTGGGACAAAAAAAGTGGATCAAATAGGAAAGGATCCAAGAAACCATATAAAGAAAGAAAAGACAAGAAATAGAAGCTCCATCATATGCCATAAGTGTAAGAAACCAGGACTCTTCAAGTTTGAATGTCGAGATCTTGATAAGTCAGTTCACAAGAAAAGGTAATTCAAACCAAAGGACAAGAAAGTACTGATAAGCACAGGGGAAGAACTAGATGACACATTGTCCGACGAGGAGACAGAAGAAGAAGCTAACCTCTGTATGATGGTAGACACTTCATCAGAAGGATCTTACTTTGAATCAGATAAAGAGGTAAATATAAAAATTCCTGAAACTATTCAATTAGCATATCATGAAATTCTCTCCAACTCATCCATTATGTCCAAAGCTTATCAAAATTTGAGAATGGACTTCAAAAGTCTTTCAAAATATTATAAACAACTTCAAGGAAAACATGAAGAAAAGATAGATAATGCTTTAGAAATTTCCACTCAAACATGTGATGACTTTGAAAGTTTAAAGTTAAAGACAACAAAGCTTCACCTTGAAAATGAGGAAATTTGTTAAAGAAAAATCTAGTCTATTGGAAGACAATCAGAAGTTGAAAAATTAATTAGAAGGCTTACAAAATGAGGGAAGTTTACTTAACTGTTTTGAAAGAATATTTAGATATTTAATTGGAACTCCTAATCTCAGTATTAACTTTAAGCATAGCAAGGAATTCAGGTTGATTATTTACTATGATGCTCACTATGCTGGTGACAAAATTGAAAGAAGAAGCACTAGTGGAAGTTGCCATCTCATTGGTGGAAACCTAGTCACTTGGATCAGCAAGAAGCAAGGATTAGTAGCACTATCAACTACAAAAGCAGAATACATATCAGCAACAAGCTGCTGTACATAGCTGATATGGATAAAGAATCAGCTAGAGGACGACAGTATATACAAAGGAAACATCCCTATCTACTATGATAATGATGCTGTAATAAGTATCTCTAAAAACCCTACTTTTCATTCATGAGCCAAGCATATAGAAATTAAGCATCATTTTCTAAGAGACCATGTTCAAAAGGGAACAGTGGAACTATAGTTTGTACCCATTGATAGTCAGCTTGCTGACATTTTTACAAAACCCCTTACTAAAGAAAGGTTGACTCTATTAAAAGATCAACTCATAATGGCCTTAGTAAAGGAATGATTAATGTCTAAATTCCTAACAAATTATACTTTGCATTTAGAGGACATATCATCCAATGGCCATACATACATGCATGACTAGACAACTACGAGTGGACGAGGAATAATTTGAAAACTCTATATCTTAATAAAAAGTTGTGTTTTGATTGCTGAGCTACCCTTGAGTAATGAGCCTCTTAAGTACCTTTTAAAAGCCCATGAAACCGATCACATTCCTTTATAAACTCCAACAAATTAGAGCAATGATCTACCTTCATCATCCTTGCAAGAACCCTTAAGAAATCTCTCAAGAAAACCTCACTGAAACCTAATATTTTTCTCTGCTCACCATGTCAAACTCCAACAAAAACACTACCCCTACCACAACCATCATCACGACAGAAACCACTACCATCCACACTGATAGAGAACCCACTATGCACATTGAACACTTCTTCGACATCAGCATGTTGAAAGGTCTCAGTCTCAACATACAGTGGACTCTGCTGCTATGTGACTTTCGTGGGTATTTCAATAACCCATAAGTGATATACCCAGAACTGATCAGGATGTTCTGGAAGAACGATCAATTCAAGGACTAGAAGACCATCATGTCCAAGGTTCATGGAAAGGAAGTAGTGTTGTCCATGGAATCCATTGCACAAGTCTTAGGGTGCATCGAGGAAGGCAACACGTACCAAGAAGACTGAGAGAAAACCTATGAGAGTCATGTTCCCAAGGCTCTCTGTGGGAGAAACACCAAGGAGACAGATGGAAAGAAGAAGGTTCAATACAACCTTTTGTACAATATGGCCAAGGTCAAGTCCAACATCACTCAAAAGAGCTTCATGCACAAGGTAGGCTCAAACAACTCTGTGTCTGACCTACACAAATTTATGTTCTTCGATCTGATGGATGAAAATCCTTTCGACCTTTCACACACTGTCTACATTAACATTCTGAGGAACATAAAGACCATGGGAGGTGTGTATTGTTAGTATATGGATGTCCTAGAGACAATCTTTTCATTAGATTAGGATATACATGTACTTTTCAATATTGTCATAAATAAATTATAAGCGCTCTTTATCTTGTTTCATATTTTGTCTCGATATCATTATTAATATATGAGTAACTGGATAAAACCCTTTGGAATAGAAAAGGTATCTCTTGAGTATCAGTGATGGTATCACGATCATGAGGATTCAAGGATACCAGATGTCTACTCCTAAATTTTAAGTTCCTAGTCTAAGGACATTGAGAATGGGGATCAGTGATCTCGGATAAGACTAGCACGGCTTATCTACTTGTATGCAAATACAAGGTAAAGACCTCATGAGCTACAAACATGGAGATGTCTTAGCTAAAGTCGTGGGTGGACCTATAAGGGTATAGCTCGCACTGAACGGACCCACAAAGAGACTCTATGAGGAAATCTCACAGATAGTATCATTAGAAGTAGTATCTTATTATTTGGGTGTGTCTTTCCTTAGACCAGAAGTTTTCACCTAGACTGTGTTCTAGAAGACATGCTTTGATTGTATACCTCGTCTGCCTGAAACATGGAGACACATAGGTATACCTTTGGGCATGTCCTGAAACAACACGAGTCTAGGGTGACTAGCTGAAGGAATTCGTCAAATCTCTGTGAGAAATTAGGTTATCTGTAAACCAGAGAAATCGGGATGACATTTACGGGACTCAGGAATCTATGCATAGTAAAAGAAATCATGAGATGATTTGCCTTTAGAGTCAGTAAAATTGGAGACTCCCTATTTCATATTAAAGCTTACCTTAAACCGCAAGGGCAGATACATTTCCTTACCCTAGGTTTTATGGGAAGCTAACCGAGACGAAAGGAAATACATACGGAAACCAAATAGATTTAATAGGATGATCTTGTCATTTACCTAACTAGTTCTGGGGTAACAAAGCATTGCTAGTGCTCTGTGTTGTCATTAAATGGGTAGTGGCCTTGTTGGGCCCAAACTCATTTATGTCAGTAGCTATGTTGGGCCTAATGGGTCACACACTAACACTTTATTGTCATGACATTATAGCATTAAAGGTTTTGGGCCTAATAATGGTTGTTGGCTCAAGAAAGAGTTTGGATACCTATCTTAAAGAGAGAGGGGCGCATGAATGGAGTTAATGGGCTTGGATAGTCCAAGACATTATTAATTAATTTAAATAGTTAAATTAATTATCTAATATTTAAATTTGATAATTTAAATTTTGAATTTAAATATTTGAATTAACTATAGTAGTTAGTTTCATATCAAAAGGAGAAGATAAGAGCTAGATTTGAAGTTGAATTCGACTAACATCTTATCATGATCATGTCCTAGATTTTAGGAAGAAGTTTGAGGGCTGATTATGGGGCTTACATACGACTGATATTTAATTATTATTTGGCAAAATAATTCCCAAGTAAGTGACTTGGTATTAGGAGGATATGATAGGAGGTTGTTGGCAAACTCTTCTATAAAGTGTGCTATTGTGATCATAGTTCTCTAATTGTTTTTTGGAGGAAAAAAAAAACCTATCTACCTTCCTCCACTTTCACGTGCCCTTGTGTGAGTTTTGACAGAAAATTCAGCCACCAATATGGTGAGTCTCTTAGATAAGTAAAAACACGTTGAAACCTAACCTTCTTCCTCTCTATTGGTGTGCCTAGCCTGCCTCCTTTGGTGTTTTTTGGTGGTCTTCAAGAAGTGTTCTTGAGTCTTGACAATAAGTGGTGGATCAACATTAGAGGGCTTGTATCTTCAAGCCTATCCTTGATCATCAAGTTACGAATATAAACAAGGTAACATCTATGTCCTAAAGAATGATTCTTGTGTGGTATGTGTGTTTCCGCTTGAAATTTTTTTTTTGTTTTTCTCACATGCCTTCGGGCTTCATGGCTCAATCTTACAAGTGGTATCAGAGCCTGGTTGCTTTACTATCGACGGGTGATGGTACCTTGTTTGTTATTATATGTTGTTTGTAATATGATTACGCTTTACATATATCTTTATGTGTTCATGGTTTTGTTTCTTTATGATTCTTTGTGAAAGATTTCAAACGAGACATCTTTTAGGAAAGGAATATGATTCAACCATGATATGAATATTCAAATGCATTGTTTCTTCATAATTTTGTTTTCAAAATGCATGAAATATTCTATGCATGTCGTGGTCACATGAATAAAAATTAGGGTTATTAATTTTGTTCATTTTGATCATGTTATTTTATGTTTTGTTATAATGAATTTTTCATGAGCATGACATAATATTTTTGTGACAAAATTTCTCATACAAGTCTATGTATATAAATGGTTGGTTGTATGGTTTAATTTTGTGTTCTTTGAGAATGAATCAACAAAATTTGAATTATGTATTTGGATGCATATTTCGGCCATTTGAGAAATAATAATATTGAGTGCTTGTTAGTTGTCTAACTTTTAAAGTGCAGATATGGAAGGGGATGGTCATGGTGCCCGAATTTAAATTTTGAATTTAAATGTTTTAAATTTGAATTCAAATTTTGTTTTAGTTTAAATTAAAGCTGTAATTTTGAATTTTTAAATTTTGTATATTCTTTTGTTCCTCCAAAGATGTATTGGAGTTTCTTTAATTATTTTGTAATTAGAAAAATTAGGCTAGTGGCGTTTAGGCATGGAAGATTTCATGATAGAGTTGCGGCCTAGGAGCAAGAAGAAAGAAAGCACGAGCACCATGACTACCTCATATAAAATCTGTTTTATGTATGCTTGTATGTTTTAAAATGACTAGTATGCATGAGATAGAATATCGCGAATGTATGTTTTAAAATCGACTAGTATGCATGACATGGACAACCGTGAATGTATGTTTTACTATGCATATCCAAAAGCAACTAGTGTAATTCGATAGATGTTTGACATAGGATACGACTAGCATGATAATAGTATTTACACGTTTGATGAGACCCATTAAAATAAAAGAAACCCTTAAAAGGAATCAATTATTAAGCA
>QARZ01000299.1:81731-99481 GCA_013407115.1 Glycine latifolia | reverse complement strand
AACCTGATGCTAAGAGAAGGTATGAGATATTGTTGATAAGGATCAACTCATTATTTAGTTTAATTTTGCGGTCTCAGACAAAGATTAAAATAAATAATCGTACTCTTAATCCCACTAAGGTAACTTTAAGTCAAAATAACAAGGGTCATTGACTTAGATAAAATAGTGGAAGGGGCATGTTATTTAAAGTGTTTAATGATTTGTTCTTATTTCATGACAATATATTGATTAGTTTATTTTTACATCTTCTCAGTTAATAGTATGACTAATCAACTGTCACTGCGCTCTATTCTCGATACGAACAAACTGATTTTACAGACTGGTATCGGAACCTGATAATTGTTCTTAGGGCCGAGAAAATCGCTTATGTCCTAGAAGGTAATTTACCCATAGCTCCTAAGGAAGAGGAAGCTGATTATGAGTGCTACGATATGGAAGCTCATAAGCAGCACATGAATGACAATACAATGGCAGTATGCATCATTTTGGCATCCATGTCGCCTGAGCTACAAAAACAGCATGAGCATATGAATGCTCCCTCTATCATCTTGCATCTCAAGGTGTTGTATGATGTTAAAGGCAGGCATGAGAGGTGTAACGCCTAAATTTCCTTAGCTTATTTCTTCATTATACTTAACTTTTTATTTATTATATTTACGAAAAAAATTTCTACTAACTAATTCGTTTACGTAAAACTAACATTCTAAGCGAGCTATTTAATTTACTACGTTCGTGAGTTCACCACAACATACAACATACAATTTAATGTAAACAGTCCATAGTACAGTCCATACTACAGATTCAATAATATACAGACAGTCCAAAATACATATCAAAAGCCACAAAATAGTAAGCATCACAACATCTTCATCACATCATCCATGCATATCTTCAATCCAACATCCATGCTCAGCTACTACTGTTCATCTGCTCACCCAAATAAATTGGGGTCATCACAGGTGTCAACCACAGACACAAAATATAGGGTAAGTCTATGATAAATACAGTTTAAATAAAAAGAGCATATAACCACGTTATCATAAAATTCATGGAAGATGCATGCTTATCTTTTTACATGATGCATGTCTTTCTCAAAATTTTATCAAATGGTAGCATAGTCAAGATAGCCCCACTTTCTCTCTCGTGGCACAGAACTTATCCAATCAGTCAGGGTAGGTCGGTGTTGCAATAGGAAGGTCACCTCCATCCATGTGATCATCATGGTGGTGTGGTCCTCACTGCCACAACTACCCCCCAGCTCAGACTCCCTTTTGTCTGAATGCATGGACTCAGTCAAGCTATCTGACACACCTCCTTTTGAGGTAACGCGGCTTTGACCCCCGCAGGGCATATGCATATGCATGAATGATTTTCCTATTTTTTTCTTTAATGTTATTCTTTACTTTATATTTCATATGTTCAACATAAAACTAATACAGTGGTCCAATATATATTTGAAAGTTCATGGAACAACAATATATATACTTCTTTACAGAAAATCTTACAATCACAGTCTATTCCAAGAATTTTCAAAGCATGTCATAATTTATTAAAACTCAAACATTGATTAATCATGGCTCAACATAATACACAAAATTCCAACATTCCTTTAACATAAAATTCAATAGACATATTCAAGAATTTATAACATAGTAATCAGCCACATAAACTTTAGTAAAATATAAATACCATTTAAATCATTACATACCAAGGTTCAAGTCTCTTAACAAAATACTTATTAAGCTAAATTTAATTTATTCATGCTACTAAACATCTATTAAACTAAATTCAAATTACTTCATCAATTAATAAATTCATTAAACCAATTTAATTCTTTGAGACAATTCTTACTATTTTTAATAGGTAAGGCTTAATTGTAAAGCAAATTAAGACTCTTAGCATATTTAAACCATAATTATCATAGGCTTCCCATACCTTGTTTTGTTCTTAATCTTTGGACAGCCCTTACTCCCTCTTTTCCTTGATTCCCATGTGCACTTTAAGGTTGGTAGTCTTGGGTTTTCTTTTTGGGTGAGGGTATAAGTTGAAAGTGATAGCACAGTTAAGGCAAGAAGGATACTAAGGGAGTATGGCACGACTATTTCTTGATTTGGTATTGAAAAGGTTTTGATTTTGTTTTGGAATGGACAAAGTTTTAAGGCTGCACGTTGCTTTCTTTTTTTTCCCAGCCCTCTTCACGGTCCCCACTTGCTTTTTATACAAAATGTTAGCTTTTGCCTTTTTTTTAAAAAAAATCTACCTTAAGTTATTATTGCTTGCTTTACATGTGCTTGCTCCTTATTGGCTAATGAATGGTTTACTTCCAAGTGTATTGTTTCAAGAGTTTTCTATACTTCTCCTTGGCTTAAGCTTGTTTTTTCACGTGCCATACAATTTGGTGTAGACAATTCTTTATGGCTTTGGTTCCATACGTTGGTGTTGCTACACTTTTGCATATTAAAAGATTCTTAAGCATTTATTGCTTCTTTACATGAACCAATTAGATTTAAGTTAGACTTTTCAACCTTCCATGTGATCATTCTTTGATTTTTCTAAGGCTTTTCTCCCTTGGATAGCATGTCATGCGGCCAAGGCTTATTTTTAGAGAACCAAATCAATAATTTTTCTTATTTTTCATGTAATATCAATATTCTAAGTTCTTATTGGTCCAATTTTGTTTTTAATTAGTAAAATTACTAAACTAACTTAGTAAAGAATTTTATTTATCCTATAATTAAAAGAAAATTCTATAGATTGTATTTATCATTTTTCTGTGTTTTTCAGATACTTGAGTTAATCTGTATTGGGCTCTTTTTCAAAATTTCCATTAAAATTCCTAAAATTTCTAATTTATAATTTCTTGTCATCTGCTTTGTTGATAATTTGTTCTCTAGGGGTGTATTGTCCTTTCCTTAGGTTCCTACAGGATTCCCAACAATATTTGGTCAATTTTAGGCTAAAGGGTATTTTGGTAATTTTCAAAATATCTAGGAGCATTTTCGTCATTTTTTCCTTAAACTAATTTTTGTAAAATAAAAGTGCAAATTGATAATTTAATGAGAAAAACTTACAAATGTGCATGTAAATATGAGGGTGTTACAAGAGGTATGAGGCCTCTCGAGAATTGTTCTCGTGTAGGATGTCTGAGAGCATGAGTGTGAGCAGTCATGTTCTTAAGATGATTGGGCTCATTGAGAAGCTAGGAAATCTAGGCTTCGTAATGGATGTCAAGCTCAGTAATGATTTAATCCTCACATCACTTCCACCTTCCTTTAGTCAATTCATTATGAATTATAACATGCATGGGAGGCTTGTGAGCTTGCCTGAGTTGTTAAGTATGTTAACAACTGCTGAGGTATCTATCAAAAAGGATAAGACACACTCTCTTATGATTTGTGAGCCTAATAAGGCCAAGGGTAAGGCTAAGGGCCTACAAAAGGAAACTCCCTTAAGCCCAAAGGAAAACCCAAGAAGAAGAAGGGCAACAAAAAGGGTAAGAGTGCACCTAAGGACAAAAGCGATGTTGTGTGCTTCCACTGTGGCAAGACTGGCCATTGGAAGAGAAACTGTCCAGACTACCTGAAGAGTGTGAAGGACAATAAACATAGTGATGCTTCTGCCTCAGGTATTTACATGATTGAGATCAATTATTTTTGTACTAATGTTGCAGGTACTTAGGAGTTCCAGGAGATTGGAGAAGAATGAGGTTGGCCTCCGCGTTGGTAATGGAGCAAAAGTTGCTGCTCAAGCTGTTGGAGATACAGACCTCATTTTGCCTACGGGCCTTTTATTGCATTTGAATAATTGCCTTTATGTTCCGGGCATTTCTAGAAACATTATTTCAATTTCTTGTTTAGAACGAGATGGTTTTTCTTTTACTATTAGGGATGGTACATTTTCTATCATTATGAATGATATGGTTTATGCTACTACTTCTTTGGTAAATGGCTTATATGTTTTAGAAACGGGAATAGAAGTTCTCAATGTGAATGTGAAACGATCTAGGACAGATAATCAATCTTATTTGTGGCACTGTAGACTAGGACACATAAATGAAACAAGATTGTCTAGGATGCATGCAAATGGATACCTAGATTCCATGGATTTGGAATCCTATGGACAATGTGAATCTTGTCTAAAAGGGAAAATGACTCGTCACAAGCCCAAAGGGCTTAGAAGTCATAGGACTAGTGAGTTATTAGAACTCATTCACTCTGATGTTTATGGCCCAATGTCTATAGAGGCTAGAGGAGGATACTCCTATTTCATTACCTTTACGAATGATAAATCGAGATTTGGGTATGTTTACCTGATGAGATATAAATCCGAGGCCTTTGAAAAGTTTAAGGAGTATAGGAATGAAGTGGAGAAACAACGTGGAAAAATGATTAAGACATTACGATCAGATCATGGTCGTGAATATCTGAGCCCTGAGTTTCAGGATTATCTGAGAGAGAATGGAATTCTCTCGCAGCTTACTGCACCTTACACACCACACCAAAATGGTGTTTCCGAAAGGAGAAATAGAACCTTGTTAGACATGGTCAGGTCTATGATGAGTGAGACTCAACTTCCAAAATCGTTTTGGGGATATGCCTTAGACACAGCGGCATACCTTCTAAATAGGGTATCGTCTAAATCTGTTCAGACCACTCCATATGAGATATGGAATGGTAAGAGACCCAACCTGAGTTATCTCAGAGTATGGGGATCGCCAGCATATGTCAAATCATTGACATCAGACAAACTTAGTGCTTAAAGCACTAAATGTCTATTTGTGGGGTATCCCAAAGGTACTAAGGGATACTACTTTTACTCATTGAACGAACACAAGGTGTTTGTGTCCAAAAATGTTGAATTCCTTGAGAAAGATTTACTCTCTCAAAGAGCCAGTGGGAGTAAAATTGATCTTGAAGAAGTTCAAGGACCACAAGAACAGATTGAGGAACCCGAGTCTACATCACAGGCGACGTTCTCCAATGGAGAAGTAAACACACAACTTCGTAGGTCTAGTAGGGTCATCCATCCACCTGAGAGGTATGGGTTTGTGATTGAGAATCAACAAACCGTAGAGGATAATGAACCAAGTAACTATGAGGAGGCAGTCAAGGACGTTGACTCCTCTAAATGGCTAGAAGCCATGAAATCTGAAATAGATTCGATGTATCAAAACAAGGTATGGACCTTGGTTCCACAACCACAAGAAAAAATTGCTATCGGAAATAAGTGGGTCTTTAAGAGAAAGACTGGTGCAAATGGCAACGTTCAAACCTATAAAGCTAGGTTGGTTGCAAAAGGATATCGTCAAAGACAAGGTGTTGACTATGATGAGACTTTCTCACCCGTTGCCATGATCAAATCTATTAGGATCATGCTTGCCATGGCAGCATATCACGACTATGAGATTTGGCAAATGGATGTCAAGACTGCCTTCTTGAATGGATTCTTGAAGGAGGAAGTGTACATGACACAACCTGAAGGTTTTGAATCCAAAGGCCAAGAACATATGGTATGCAAGCTGCAGAGGTCGATATATGGGCTAAAACAAGCATCACGAAGTTGGAATATTCGTTTTGTTGAAATCGTTAGGAGTAACGGATTCATTAAGAATGAGGATGAACCTTGTGTTTACAAGAAGGACAGTGGGAGAAATGTTGTTTTCTTATTACTCTATGTAGATGACATACTACTAATAGGAAATGACATCCCCACATTACAAACAACTAAAGACTGGCTTTCAGAAAGCTTCACCATGAAGGATTTGGGAGAAGCGGCCTTTATACTTGGTATAAAGATCTATAGAGATAGATCTAAAAGGCTGCTGGGATTATCTCAATCCACGTATATTGACAAAATGCTAAGAAGGTTTAGCATGGAAGGGTCGAAAAGGGGTTTTCTTCCCATCAGTCATGGGGTACATTTTTCCAAGGCTATGTGTCCTAAGTCGCAGACTGAGAAAGACCGCATGAGTGGAATTCCATACGCTTTGGCTATTGGGTGCATCATGTATGCCATGATATGTACAAGACCAGATGTCTCATATGCTTTGAGCAGTACGAGCAGATACCAGTCAGACCCTGGAGAGGGTCACTGGACAGCAGTCAAGACCATCCTTAAGTACTTGAGAAGAACTAAGGATGGGTTTCTAGTTTATGGTGGGGTAGATGAGCTTTCAGTGAAAGGATTCACTGATGCCAGCTTTCAGAGTGACAAAGATGACTGCAAATCATAGTCAGGGTTCGTATTCACTTTAAATGGTGGGGCAGTGTCTTGGAAGAGTTCCAAGAAAGAGACTACAGCAGATTCTACGACAAAAGCTGGGTACATAGCCACTTCAGAAGCAGCCAAGGAGGTTGTCTGGATCAAGAAGTTCATATCTGAACTACAGGTGGTTCCAAGCGTAGATGAGCCCATATAGTTGTATTGTGACAACACTGGGGCCATTGCGCAGTCAAAGGAACCTAAGTCTCATCAAAGATCTAAGCACGTGCTCCGCAGATATCACCTGATTAGAGAGATCATTGATAGGATGGATGTAAAGATGGATTATATTCCCACAGATGATAACCTAGCCGACTCTCTGACAAAGGCTGTTTCTCAGAGAAAACATGATAGTCATTGAGGCTTTGGGTTTAAGACTTAGGTCTGATTGGCTCTAGGCCAAGTGGGAGATTGTTAGTATATGGATGTCCTAGAGACAATCTTTTCATTAGATTAGGACATACATGTACTTTTCAATATTGTCATAAATAAATTATAAGCGCTATTTATCTTGTTTCATATTCTGTCTTGATATCATTATTAATATATGAGTAACTGGATAAAACCCTTGGAATAGAAAAGGTATTTCTTGAGTATCAGTGATGGGATCACGATCATGAGGATTCAAGGATACCAGATGTCTACTCCTAAATTTTAAGTTCCTAGTCTAGAGACACTGAGAATGGGGATCAGTGATCTCGGATAAGACTAGCACGGCTTATCTACTTGTATGCAGATACAAGGTAAAGACCTCATGAGCTACAGACATGGAGATGTCTTAGCTAAAGTCGTGGGTGGACCTATAAGGGTATAGCTCGCACTGAACGGACCCACAAAGAGACTCTATGAGGAAATCTCACAGATAGTATCATTAGAAGTAGTATCTTATTATTTGGGTGTGTCTTTCCTTATACCCGAAGTTTTCACCTAGACTGTGTTCTAGAAGACATGCTTTGATTGTATACCTCATCTGCCTGAAACATGGAGACACATAGGTATACCTTTGGGCATGTCCTGAAACAACACGAGTCTAGGGTGACTAGCTGAAGGAATTCGTCAAATCTCTGTGAGAAATTAGGTTATTTGTAAACCAGAGAAATCGGGATGACATTTACGGGACTCGGGAATCTATGCATAGTAAAAGAAATCATGAGATGATTTTCCTTTAGAGTCAGTAAAATTGGAGACTCCCTATTTCGTATTAAAGCTTACCCTAAACCGCAAGGGCAGATACATTTCCTTACCCTAGGTTTTATGGGAAGCTAACCGAGACGAAAGGAAATACATACGAAAACCAAATAGATTTAATAGGATGATTTTGTCATTTACCTAACTAGTTCTGGGGTAACAAAGCATTGCTAGTGCTTTGTGTTGTCATTAAATGGGTAGTGGCCTTGTTGGGCCCAAACTCATTTATGTCAGTAGCTATGTTGGGCCTAATGGGTCACACACTAACACTTTATTGTCATGACATTATAGCATTAAAGGTTTTGGGCCTAATAATGGTTGTTGGCTCAAGAAAGAGTTTGGATACCTATCTTAAAGAGAGAGGGGCGCATGAATGGAGTTAATGGGCTTGGATAGTCCAAGACATTATTAATTAATTTAAATAGTTAAATTAATTATCTAATATTTAAATTTGATAATTTAAATTTTGAATTTAAATATTTGAATTAACTATAGTAGTTAGTTTCATATCAAAAGGAGAAGATAAGAGCTAGATTTGAATTTGAATTCAACTAACATCTTATCATGATCATGTCCTAGATTTTAGGAAGAAGTTTGAGGGCTGATTATGAGGCTTACATACGGCTGATATTTAATTATTATTTGGCAAAATAATTCCCAAGTAATTGACTTGGTCTTAGGAGGATATGATAGAAGGTTGTTGGCAATTTTTGAAATACAACAACTCTATCTTTTCTTCAAGTGTGGGATGCTTGATAATCAAATTTTTGAAATCTGACTCAAACTCTTCTATAAAGTGTGTTATTGTGATCATAGTTCTCTAATTGTTTTTTTAAGGGAAAAAAAAACTATCTACAGTAAAGCGTAATCATATTACAAACAAATTAGAGAACTATGATCACAATAACACTCTTGTACGTTTTAAATATGGACAATTGTACTTATAATCAAAACATGTTTTGTGTAAATAGAGATATGTATGCTATTGGAATGTTTTCATACGTGTCTTGGTTATGTTCATAATAGCCATGTGATTGCGAAAAATTTACCACAGTGTTCATTAAATAAAAGGAAAAGGGGGTGTTCATTTTATCAAAAGTTACGTTAATGTATGTGGTTAAGAGTAGAGATACAGTAGTGACGTGGTGGGTCGTTACATTAATGGTATCAGAGCTGGTCGAACCTTTCGGCCAGTGAGTTGTGAGCTTGTTGTGTTTCTCTGTGGATGATTATGCTGATGGTTGAGTGTCTGATTGATGAGTGACTAGTTGTGCTGTGCATGTTTGTTCTATTTGAGCTTGTGTAGGATTTTGATTTTAGTGTAGTCTTAGCGTATTTGTATTTCCCACATCTGCTATACCATAAGCTTCCAGGTTTTGTTGTAAGCTATCAGACTGGCCATCTGTATAATTTTGGACAATACAAGGGAACATTATGGCAAGCGGTCCGGGATACAAATAGTAGAGGGTTTGTATAGTATGGCTTAATGTTTGTTTGTGTATTCCTTCCGGCTTCTCACTTCTTGTTATCCGCAGTAAGTGATGGCCAGTAGGAATGATCACACGATAGCTTATGCTCTCCAAGCCTTAGCCCAGGCATTGGGAATCAGAATAGGGGAGAAGCCCCAGGAGTCATGGAATACCAGGGATTGGACCACTTTCAGCGCAACAATCCGCCTTCATTCCACGGAGGGTACATGTAACACCCCAAAATTTTGGAATCACAGTCAATTACTAGGGAAAAATGTTGATCAGAGGTAGTATAAAAGATTCAGGGAAAATGACGAAAATACCCCTGGACATTTTTGAAATGACCAAAATACCCTTAGGTAGTTTAGCAAGACATTTTAAGGAGAAAATCTTATAAAGATCCTTGGATGTTCTGGAAATGATCAAGAATACCCTTAGGGTGACAATTATAGAGATATCTTGAACATTTTTGGAAATGACGATTATACCCCTAGTGTAATTACCAAAATACCCTTATGTCAAAAAAAAAGATCAGATGGCTTTAGAAATTTGTGGGAACCTGAGTATTGGATAAAATACTTTTAGATAACAAATTATCAACATGGTTGGTGGAATAGAACCATAAACTATAATTTCTAGGAATTTTGGTAGATATTTTGAAAAGAGCTTAATATAGACTACCTCAAATATCAGAAAACCTCAGGAAAATAATAGATACAATCTATGGAGTTTTCTCTTAATTATAAGTGGAATAGATTCTTTAATAAAGAAGTTTAGATATTTTACTAATTAAAAACAAAATGAACCAATGAAAAAATAGATAAATATAAGTTATGTGACATTTTAAGAATGTTGTCACACTTAAGCTAGTTCCAAAAGATTTCTAGGCTTTTTACTCCTATCAAACCAATAAGGATTAAGCTTCCATAAATTATAGAAGCAATGTTATTTAATTTCAAGACATAAATTAATTCCAACAAAGCATTAAAATCTCTAAAATCTTAGCCATTCAAGCCATTATGTGAAATTTGTAAAATTGCAACATATTTGCTCCAAAAATCCAATATGGCCGTGGAGTTACAAGAAGAAGGAAGAAAGCTTTAGAAAACTCAAGAAACAAGACACTTGTATGGTTAATAAGCCATGTAATATGCCATTGGACCATTTGGAAAGCTAGGTTATAAATGCTTAAGAGATATTTGAAGCAAATTTTATTTTGTCTCCTTTGAAAGACCACGTGGATATTTATAGACCTTATTTCAAAGATCCCAACGGTCAAGATTTACATATATGAGATAGGATTATACCTTTAAAATTTAAAGGAAATCCAACGGTTAACGAATCCAGAATCAATATTTTGCTAAAACAGGTTTTGAGGATAAAGAAAAGCACGAAAATTCTCTAAAACCTAGTAAATGAAGAAAATTGGTAAAAATTCCCTAGAAGCCTAGCAATCCACGTGAGAATGAAGAAGAATGAAGAAGAATGTGGAAATTGGACACTTGTATGGACAAAGTTCATTAGCCAATGGAAAGAAAGCAAGTAGAAAGTAGCCATTATGACCTTGGATGATATTTGCAATAAAAATCAAGAATCACCCCCTTATAAATAGGAGTAGGAACGAAATTTGGGCTGTCCTAAGCCACTCCAAAGCTTTTCCATTCCATTTCTTTCTAATTCTACCTTTTACCTAAACCAAAGCAAAGGTCTACACCCTTGGAAACCTCACGTGAAGCACTAGTAATCCTAGGAGCAAGGATTATTCAATTTCAAAGGAGGAAAGCTGTCCAAAATCTTAAGGAAAGCAAGGTATGGGGAAGTTTATGATAAGCCAAGTTTGAATATTAATTACATGAGGATTCTTACTTGTTTTCATGAGAAATTAAGCTTTGCATGCTAAGTGTTTGTGGAAATGCCTCAAAGAACTCAAGAGTTGTTACATGAATGATTATGTTATTAATTTATATTGATCCTAGTTTTAGAAATAAGTATTGAATAAATATCTTAAATCTAACTTAACCAAAGAAATTTAAAGTAACTTACAACTATCTATTTTATGATTAATTGTAGAAAGTAATAATTTAGAATTATAGTTCTTAATGGATGTCTTTCACTACAAGATTTTATGTTGAACGAAATACTCTATAATTCTCTGGGCTTGTATATTTATTTTGTTAAGATCATATCTATTAAAGTTTATAAATAATAAAGAAGATATAACTTTCTTTCAAGAATTTTATAAAACCAAGCTTTCTTACTATATGGCACATAAAAGGTTTCAAAGAAATAAAATTGGTTATGAGATGAAATTAGTGTGATTTGTTTATGGTTTATAAAGTTTCATGTGGTTGTTAGACAAAGGTGTATATATATTGTTAAATAAACCTATTTCATGAATTGTGAAGTTGACATATATAAAGCATACGTGGTTGAGTAATTTTGTATAATTTGATAAAGAATTAACATGTTGCTTGGTGGTGTTATGCTTTTGATGTTGAGAAATAAATAAAGAATTGTAGTATGTTGATGAAATATTGGAATCCTTGTGTTGTTAAAGATGTTGTGATTATCTATGGATTCCAAGAATGGTGTTAAACAATGGCAAAATGCTTAGATTATTGTCAAGCTTTATATGATGATAAAAGAAGATTTCGTGTTGTTTAAAAAGCATATGCCATGAGTGGTGAAAGATGTTGAGCTTTGAGATGTATGAGAAGAAGAATAATTAAATAATTAAAGATGTGATAAAATGAATCATTCATGCATTTTCATACGCATATGCCTGGCGGGGGTTAATCCGTGGAGTTATGCCTGGCGGGGGCTAATCCGTGGAGTTGTTTGTCAGATAGCTAAACTGAGTCCACGCGTTCAAAGGTGTTGTGAACTTGGGGGTAGTTGAGACAGTGAGGACCACACCACCATGATGATCACATAGGTGGAGGTGACTATCCTACGCGCCACTGGGCTACCCCGACTGGTTGGATAAGTTTGTGCCACTGGGATGGGGCTATCTGACTGTGGCCACTGATGATAATTTAATAACCTGAGATCTCAGTCATGCATCATATAAAGAATGATGAGCATGCATTACATGCATCACATGATGAGTATGATGTATATTTGTGTATGGATGATATGATTTAATCTGTGTGTTGCATAGATGGTGTGATTTAATTTGTGAGTGAATCATGCGTGTTTGTTAATTTATAAATATCATTATAATTATTTGTGTATATATTCTTTTATGTATGTTTTATTCAAACTATGTTTGTCATAAACTTACCCTATTTTTGTGTCTGTGGTTGACACCTGCAATGACCTCAATTTTGTTGAGCGAGCAGATAAACAGTAGCTTGAGCAGTAGATGAAGAGAAGATGCTGAAGATGTGTGGATGTTGAACATGTAATTGAGTTAGATTTAGTTCTGTTTGTATATTATTTTGGATTGTATTTATTGGACTGTACTATGGACTGTATTATTGGATTGGAGAGAAAGAATTTGTTTATAATATAAACGACTTGTAACATGTGCAAGCAAAGCGAAAAGAATTTTCATAAAATTTATAACTAATCTGATCCTAATCCAAAGTGGTCACAAGATTTCATCTAAAATCAATCAAGCACGAGAGAGTAAAAAGAAAGGCGTTACAGTACAACTCGGATGGGGCTCAAACATGGATTCGGGAGATTGAGAAGATCTTCTAGGTTATGGCATGTCTTAAGGAGCAGAAGGTCGCCTTCAGCACTTATATGCTAGCGGAGGAAGTCGAGTACTGGTGGGATAATACCCGCCAATGCATGGAGGCGGAAGGCCGGGTTGTGACGTGGGGGATCTTCAAGGAGGCATTCCTGGAGAAGTACTTCCCGGAGGATGTGAGGAACAAGAAAGAGATGGAGTTCCTTGAGCTGAAACATGGGAACCGGACTATAGCCGAGTATGCGGCTAAGTTCGAGGAGTTGGTAAGGTACTTCCCCCACTACCAGGGATGGGATGGGAAAGCTCTAAGTGCGTGAAGTTTTTGAACGGTTGCGACCTGAGGTGAAGCAAGTTGTGAACTACCAAGGAGTCTGCCAGTTCCCGGCCTTGGAAAACATGTATCGGATATGGGACGAGGACTCTAGAGACAGGGCTACCTACTACTGGAATATAAGCCCGGTAAAGGACAAGAAGACCGGGTATCAAAATCGTGGGAAGCCCTACACCATCCCTCCCAAGCTGCATGATCAACGCCCCGACCATCAGAGAACTGCTACTGCAGGGTTCCCTAGTGGAAGTGGTAGCAGACCCACTACCTTCCCAACCCAGAACACATGCTTCAAGTGTGGTAAGCCCAGGCATATTGCTGCTGACTGCGGACAAAGAGGCCTGATTTGCTTCAACTGTAAGGAGAAGGGTCACATCCAAAGGGGTTGCCCGCACCCCAATAGAGAACGGAATGGCAGAGGCCAGCAGAGCCAACCCGGACAACCGAGGACCACGGGAAGAGTCTTCACTCTTAGTGGTGTTGAAGCCTCCAACTCCCGAGATCTAATCCAAGGTAAATGTTTCATAAAAGGAATTCCTTTACTCGTGCTTTTTGATCCCGGTGTGACCCATTCTTTCATATCCCGGTTGTGTGTGAAACCACTTAACCTTTTTGTGTCTTCCTTAAAATATGAGCTTGTGGTTGAGACCCCGGCTAGTGGATCTGTGTTGACTTTCGAGGTATGTTTAGACTGCCTTGTGGAAATTTCTGATAGAAAATCCCGGGTTGATTTGGTTTGTTTGCCTCTTAGCCAGATTGACGTTATTTTGGGTATGGACTAGTTATCTTCCAACCAGGTCTTGTTAAACTGCTATGATAAAATGGTCATGTTTGGCAACCTGGATGTGAGAGAAAAATGGGTGTTCATCTCAGCCAACCGGGTTAGGTCATCATTGAAAGAAAATGCTCAAGTATACATGATCTTGTCGAACTCGAAGGTAGAGACTGAGGTCCCTCTAGTCGACCTCCCTGTCGTGAGAGAGTTCCCGATAGTGTTTCTTGAGGATGTAGTCGGGCTACCGCTTGAGAGAGAGGTGGAGTTTTCCATAGATTTGGTACCCGGAGCCGGAACTATATCTGTAGCCCCCTATAGGATGTCTCCCTTAGAACTAGCCAAACTTAAGAAGCAGTTGGAGGAATTATTGGATAAGCAGTTTGTGCGGCCTAGTGTATCTCCATGGGGAGAACCCGTGCTGTTAGTGAAGAAGAAGGACGGGACTATGACGTTATGTGTGGACTACCACCAGCTGAATAAGGTGACAATTAAGAATAAGTATCCTTTGCCTAGGATAGACGATCTTATGGACCAGTTGGTAGGGGCTTGTGTGTTCAGTAAGATAGATCTTAGGTCAGGTTACCATCAGATCCGAGTTAAGTCTGAGGATATCCACAAAACCACTTTTAGAACCCAATATGGTCATTATGAGTACTTGGTTATGCCCTTTGGGGTGACCAATGCTCTTGGTGTGTTCATGGACTACATGAATAGGGTTTTTCACCCATACCTTGATAACTTTGTAGTAGTCTTTATAGATGATATCCTGGTATATTTCAAGAACAGAGAAGAGCACAAGAAGCACTTGAGGATTGTGCTGCAGACCCTTAGTAATAGATAGTTGTATGCTAAGTTGTCTAAGTGTGAATTCTGGTTAGAGAAGGTAAGTTTTCTAGGGCACGTGATATCCCAAGGTGGTATAGTTGTATATCCTTCTAAGGTGGAGGCCGTCCTCAAGTGGGAAAGCCCCAAGTCCGTGTTCGAGATTAGGAGTTTTCTGGGCTTGGCCGGGTATTACAGGAGATATATAGAAGGTTTCTCCAAGTTAGCCTTACCTTTGACCAAGTTAACTCGTAAGGGTCAAGTGTTTGTGTGGGATAACTAGTGTGAGCTTAGCTTCCGAACTCTTAAGGAAAAGCTAACCACCACACTCGTGTTAGTTCTGTCTAACCTAGGAGATCCCTTTGAGGTATTTTGTGATGCGGCCATGACGGGCTTGGGCGGGGTGTTGATGCAGAGTGGCCGAGTTGTGGCCTATGCTTCCAGGCAGCTTAAGACGCATAAGAGGAACTACCCTACCCATGATTTGGAGTTAGTTGTCGTGGTGTTTGCCCTTAAGATATGGAGACATTATCCTTTTGCCTCAAAGTTCGAGGTGTTTAGTGACCATAAGAGACTTAAGTATCTGTTCAGCCAGAAGGAGTTGAACATGCGTCAGAAGAGGTGGCTAGAGTTCCTTAAGAATTATGATTTTGAGCTTAGTTACCACCCCAGCAAGGCCAACGTGGTGGCCGACGCTTTAAGTAAAAAATCCATCTACGTGTCCGTCTTGATGGTTAGGGAGCTAGAACTCTTGGAGCAGTTTAGGGAGCTTAGTCTAGCATGTAAGCTTGCCCCTAATAGCATGAGGCTAGGAGCCCTCCAGATTTCGAGTGGCCTGTTAGAGGAAATCCGGGAATGGCAAGGGTCTGACCCTTTTCTAAAGACCCAACTAGAAGCCATAGTAACAGGGGATTCTAGTAGTTTCCACGTGCAACCGGATGGAGTTTTGAGACTTCAAGGAAGGGTCTGTGTCCCCAACATATCCGAACTTAAGAAGCTGATCCTAGAGGAAGGGCATAGGAGTAACCTAAGTATCCACCCCAGCGCCACCAAGATGTATTAAGACTTAAAGACTATGTTTTGGTCGCCAAACATGAGGAGAGATGTTAGCGAGTTTGTATACGCGTGCTTGGTCTGTCAAAAAGCTAAGGTAGAACACCAGAGGCCATCGGGTAAGTTACAACCCTTGGAGATACCCCAGTGGAAGTGGGATAGTATCTCCATGGATTTTGTTGTGGGTTTGCCCAGGCTGGGTTAGATTCTATCTGAGTTATTGTTGACAGATTGACTAAGTCCTCTGACTTTAACCCCATCAACATCCGGTTTTCCTTAGAGAAGTTGACCTCCCTATATATTAGCGAGATCATCCGGTTGCACGGTGTGCCCTCTAGCATAGTGTCTGACCAGGATCCGAGGTTCACTTCTAGATTTTGGGAGAGTTTGAACAAGGCCTTAGGAAGCCGGCTTCGGCTGAGTTCGGCCTATCACCCTCAGACTGACGAGCAGACTGAGCGAACCATCCAATCTTTAGAAGACCTTTTAAGGGCGTGTGTTCTAGAACAAGGAGGTAGCTGGGATAGTTTCCTACCCCTGATAGAGTTCACCTATAACAACAGTTTTCACTCTACCACTGGCATGGCCCCCTACGAGGCCCTGTATGGTAGAAGGTGTAGGACACCCTTATGTTGGTTAGAACCCGGCGAGTGTCTTATGCTAGGACCCGAGGTGGTACAACAGACGATCGAGAAGGTCAGGTTGATCCAAGATAGGATGAAGACGGCCCAGAGTAGGCAAAAGAGTTATCATGACAAGAGAAGGAAGTACCTAGAGTTCGAGGTTGGTGATCATGTATTCTTGAGAGTCACCCCATGGACCAGGGTCGGTCGACCATTGAAATCCCAGAAACTCACACCCCGGTTTGTTGGTCCTTTCCAGATTCTAAAGAGAGTCGGCCCCGTCGCCTACCAAATTGGCTTACCCTCGTCCCTTTCCAATCTCCATAATGTATTCCATGTGTCCCAACTTCGTAAGTACATTCATGATCCTTCTCATGTGGTCGGACTGAATGACATTCAAGTAAAGGAAAATCTGACGTATGAAACACTACCTTTGAGGATTGAAGATCGACAGACGAAGCACCTAAAAGGAAAAGAAATTTCCCTGGTCAAGGTAATCTGGGGAGGTATATCAGGAGAAGATGAGACATGGGAGCTTGAAAACCAGATGCGGGAAGCCTACCCAACTTTGTTTGCACCAGGTAATTTCAAGGACGAAATTCCTAAAAAGGTTGGAGAAATGTAACACCTTGGATTATAAGTTGCTAATTTGGATGTTTATGTGTAATGATGTTGCTTAATTACTTGATTTATTTTGATAAGTGCTGGTTGTTATTGTTCTGCTTTAGTATGCGTGTTTTATGATGGATGTGCTAAGTCAACTTTGATTGGATGTGGTTGCTGCCCGAACACGCAAGGTGGACATGTCTTGTCAGCTGAGTACTTAAGAGCAGAAGTGTGCAGTGGAAGCGTATCCATCTCTTCTCTTTGCGCTTTCCTCTTGCTTTTCTCCGTCCTCCCTCTAAAACTCACACCCAGAACTCTCTCTCTCCCTCAACCTTCTGTGTTACCTTCAACCAAAGAGAACCACCGTCGCTGCCATGAAAGCTCGACGTCGAGAAGGTCTTCCTGGTCAGAACGAGAGCATAGAACAACCCGTCGTGTAGCTGCAAAATGAACCTCAGGTTAGGTAAGGGAAGCTTATCATGTTTAATAACCGTTTCAAGTTGTATGGTTGAGGACCAGAGGGTCTGACCTGGATGATGGTTGCATGTCCCATGTGTGTGTTGTTTTCCAGTAAGCTATGTTTGTCTAATTGAATGGAATAGGTTACGCCTTGTGTTTGTGGATTGGTTTTGTGTTGATATTAAGGATATTCTATTGTGGGGTTCTGGAAAGAGGGAGTTGATGTTGTAATAATCTCCCCGTGCATGTGTGTAGAGTTGGTATTTTGATGCTGAAAGGCTCCCAAACACTTTGCAGAAGTGTTCGTGAAGGTGCTGAGCACCGGGTGGGGGTTGGCCGAGTTGTGTGTGTATGTGTTGGTGATGTCAGCTGCCGAGATGGATTGGCCGAGTTGTGTGTGTGTATATGTTGGTGATGTCAACTACCGAGATGGGTTGGCCGCGTTGTATATATATATATATATATATAT
>QARZ01000299.1:57151-77550 GCA_013407115.1 Glycine latifolia | reverse complement strand
TTAACAATCATAAATTTTAACTACATATCCTCTAACCTAATGTTTGAAATGTAAAACCTATATATTATTTAACAAGTAAAATTATATAAATAATATATTAAAAAAACAAATACATAATAACAAAATATAAGCGATAAATAATAGAAAATAATTAACTAAACTAAAATGTGTTCATTGTATTTGACAGAATATTATGTATATAATTAAAATATGACTATCACTTATAACAACCTAACAATCATAAACTAAAATAAACATCTATCCTATACCTTAACAATCATAAATTTTAACTACATATCCTCTAACCTAATGTTTGAAATGTAAAACCTATATATTATTTAACAACTAAAATTATATAAATAATATATTAAAAAAACAAATATATAATAACAAAATACAAGTGATAAATAATAGAAAATAATTAACTAAACTAAAATATGTTCATTGTATTTGACAGAATATTATGTATATAAGTAAAATATGACTATCACTTGTAACAGCCTAACAATCATAAACTAAAATAAACATCTATCATATACCTTAACAATCATAAATTTTAACTACATATCCTCTAACCTAATGTTTGAAATGTAAAACCTATATATTATTTAAAAACTAAAATTATATAAATAATATATTAAAAAAACAAATATATCATAACAAAATACAAAACGATAAATAATAGAAAATAATTAACTAAAATATGTTCATTGTATTTGACAAAATATTATGTCTATAATTAAAATATGACTATCACTTATAACGACCTAACAATAATAAACTAAAATAAACATTTATCCTATACCTTAACAATCATAAATTTTAACTAAATATCCTTTAACCTAATGTTTCAAATCTAAAACCTATATATTATTTAACAACTAAAATTATATAAATAATATATTCAAAAAAGTAAATATATAATAACAAAATATAAAACATAAATAATAAAAAATAATAAACAAAAACTTATTAGAGAGGAGAGTCACACTCAGAGAGGAGTCACTTTCAAAATTTCAGAATGAGAGTGAAGTGAAGGAGTGATGGATGAAGGAGGGGGAGTGATTTAAATAATAGGCCACGTATACCTATTTCGCTAGAGTAGCCAGCGAATTCTTCCACGTCCTGTCACATGTCTATAATGGCCCTTTTTTTGTGTGACCGTTACATGTATTTCGCTGGGAGGCCAAGCAAATACGTGGAGTGTGCCACGTGGACTGCCCGTTTGATCACGTATTTCATTGGAGGCTGTAACGAAATATGTGGCCACCAGAAACGCGTCACATCAGCTTACCTATTTCGCCGGATTGCATAGCGAAATTGGCCAAGTGGTAGTCTGGTAATATTTACTGTGCGCGTGGTATTTGAGCAAATTTTTTTAAAATACGTGACACGCTGGTCGACGACCCGTTCACATGCAAGTATATTCTCCTTAATTATGTAATATTATTTGCTTCCCATAGAGGGCCTATATTTGCGCTACGAATCCTCCAACGATGTACTAGGAAATGGTATCCGATCACTAGAGATCACAGAGTACAATCGTGAATGAAATATAGACTGAAGAACCTTTGTTTTATTTATTCCGAGACCGAAGAACCTTCTTATTCAGCTAGCTTGAATGGACTTTTTGTTCTTAATTTACTTCATTCTAGTTCTTGTTGAATTTTTATGCTTATTGTCCAAACAATGGACTTTCTAGAAGGAAATCCTCTACAAGAATGCATATATCAACAGCGCCAGGCATGACGTCGATCATAGTGGGTGAGGAGTGATTAAATTAAACATAAAATAAAACCTAGTTGCGTAAGAAACCAATTAATTGAGTAGTGTAAGGGAACAACTTGGCCAAGATATCAGATGTGAAATATTTCAATGGTCAAGAGGTCATATTCTATATGTTTTAAATCAGTTTTATATATTTAGAATAGTTTAAATCTGAATTACATCATGAAGGAAATAGCTACTAGATGGCGAAGCTATTGTTATGATGTTGCCGTCAACTTATTGTACACCTAATTGCTGACGATTTCCTGCCTTTTTGTTAATTATAAGACAGTTAAAATTGTGTCCTTTTATGAATCCATATGTACTATTTTAGTTAAAATGAGATTTTTTTTTTAAAAACGTATTGATATAATATTTTTTTACAGTCAACCAATTAAATACGACATATTGACGTGACTTCTAGCTAAGATTTGGTTCTCACTTGCTCTAAAACAAGCCTCTAAAATAAAATGGTAAAGTATTATTATTTTTATTCATAAAATGATGAAGTATTTGATTAAGTAATAAGATGATTAATTCATATAACACTTAAACTATTAAATCTATCACACCTGATCTCTATTTTATATAACTCACATTATAAAATTTTATTTTTTATAATCATATTATTGATATAAAATATTTATTAGTTTCATTGATTATTAATCTCGATTGAAAATTTTGACTAACCAATGAGTCTAACATCATTAGGACCAATGACTTGTTAATATATTATTTCCATTTCATTTAAGTAAACTATAACTCTAATTAAAAAAAAACCAAAAACATAACTCTAAAGTTTGTCTCAATTTTTATATTATAAATTTAAATTTTAAGATAGAAATATTTTTTTATATTCAAACATTCTAATTATAATTATACACAAAACATAACAAAGTGGTTGGATACAGTTGGTTAATGTATTGAAGTTATGATTGAATCGTTTCAGTAGTATCTGAGTTCGACAATTGGTTAAAACAATTCCTAGTCAGGATACTTTTCTCCTGATGAACCGGAAAATATTTTTAACAAATCAATGATAATTATGTCCACACAAAAAATTCTTATTATATAAATTTTAACTTTGTGATATCTAATATAATTTAATAATAATTATGATCATAATATTCAATAAAACAAGATTTATTTTTATGAGTCAATTTTATTCAAACTTAAAAAAAAAAAAGAATTTGAGGGTTATAAAGAATGAATCATGTGTGGTAAGCTCGGCGCTATGATAAAATAAAATAATTGTTAAATATAATGCTAAAAATTAAAATAAAAATATATAAATATTTATGTGTTTTAATTTTATTATTTTGATATATAAAAACTTGTGAATATTTTATTGTAATTACCGTTAATTGAAAAAATTAAATATTAATTAAAAAATATATTATATTTTATAAATAGATAACTAATCATATAAAAAATGATTTGATATAACAGTTTATAACCTACATGTTATGAATTAAAATAAGAATCATATGATTATATAGTCAAGAAGAAAGAGAACATAAATAATTTATTTTATTATTAAAATGAAAATATATTTAAAAAAATAATAGAGTAGGGTGGACAACAGCCTTGGTCGTTTAGTACTCTTGTCTTTTGTATTGGTCGTCCAATCTTCTGTAATCTAGTAAAGTGTTCAGTCATGTAGAAGGGAGCTTCCAGTATGATGGTTCATTAACATATGTTGTGTTACAACTGTAACTACTTTTTGTTTTTCTATTATAACCATGTTCGGTTAGACAGTTAGATGTCTCCTTTATAAGGAGCTTTGTATTTTAGGTTCAAAGAATTTGAGAGTACTTTGAATCCCTTTATTATAATATCTGTTATTTACAATAAAATTAATAATTATGCATGATATCTCTCTTCTCCTTCTTGTTGGCTACGAACAATTTAATCGATTATATGACAATTTAATCGATTGCATAAGTTGTTTTAATCAATTATTTGGTGCGTTGTAATCGATTACAGTCTGTTACAAAAAGCTGGTGTAAATAGAATGAAGGCTTGTCTGGTTTTCTAACTTGAACACTTCAAATTTTTTGGATATACACAAGTCTTCTCAAAGTTAGAAAGTGATTTTCTGGGTTAACTAATTTCTTGTCCCACTCTTTAATCTTCATGGGTATTGAATGATTTTTTGGGCAAGAGTTTTCAAAGAAGTTTTGGAGAGCATGTTCTGAAATCTATTTCTGCAATTCAACTCTGATTGGTAAACCACATGCATTCACATTCATTGGATCATCAGGTTGTTTCTCTCTATTATCTCTGGTTGTAAATTCGTTTTTGTATTTTTGGTTATTTGAAGCTATTGTAAAGAGTTCTTTGAAGCTTGTGATAGAGTAGTGTTCTCTGGTTCTTGATCACTAGGAGTCTAATAGGGTTTTAGATTTCTATTCTTTATCTAGGTTTGATAAAGGGTGATTGTTGTAAAGCTTGTAAGAACTGAAATTCATAATAGTGGAACTCTAATCTAGTGTTGATTAGAAGAAACTGGATGTAGCTCCTCTTCAGAAGTGAACCAGTATAAATTCTTGTGTTGATTTTCTATTCCTTAATTGCTAATAGTTATCTTGGTCATTTGTTCTTGGTATTATTATCATTACTCAACAAGTCTTGTTTTAAGCAATGGATTTCTTGGGCTGAGTGGTTTGATTGATTAGAAGCATTCTTGGTTTAAAAGTGAATAAGATCCTTTAACTCTGATTTTATAAATAAATTTTAAAAGGTCAAGTTTAAACCGATTCACCCCCCCTCTTGGTTATTGTGGGTATTCCTATTGTTTTTACTTCTATCATCTAAATTTTCCTATCTAAATAGAATTTCTAGAATTTTTCTTAACATTCATGATGCTTTTTTTTTTCTAAGGCTCCCCCCTTCCTTATTTTCCTCTTTAGTGGCATGAGTTAATACGACACAACTCCCTTTCAATGAGCTCCTATAGCCTCCTTTTCAACACCTATTGTTGTATTGCCTGCATTTGGGCCCAAACTAGGGAGCAGTCCTACTACTTAATTTGGTCCATGTGAAGACCCACTAGCTTGCAGTATAACAACTTCAGCTTCACAAGGTCATATTGGGCGGAGTCAAATCAATATAGTTGTTGTCTACCACTTTGTTAAGTGAAGCTTTTGGAATTCTAGTTGATTTGAGACATAGACTAACACCCCCTATCTCCTCCTCTATATCACATGCTTTTTGGTGCCCTAATGTCGCTGAAAAATCAATTGCACTCTCTTCTTGCTAACCTCCATATATGTAGCTCCATAACATCTCCATAAACATTCAATGAATTTTATCGCTTAGTGTTTTGACTACTCTAATCTGGCTTAGTACACATTGACATCGAACCCACCATTTTTGACACCAACAATCCATCATCCCTATACCCTCCACCTTTGCACGCCGCTGTCATCGACCAAAAGTCATCATCCTGGAGATTTGTAGAGCCAAACGACGTTGCATCCGATACTTCTACATCTATCTTCCCCTTATAACAACACTTTCTTTTATCTATGAGATTACCTTCTTCAACAAATATCACAGAGCATATACAACCATTGATGCGCACATGTTCAAACAAAGAGATGTTTGTGCTTATAGGAACCTTAAGTAGAATCTTGGCATGGGATAATTTAGTTAAGTTCCTAGTTTCTTCATTCGAACACACTGAGTACCAAAAGTAGATACCAAAAATGAAAAGCATGTCTCACTCCACAACTATAAGGGCAACCCAAAGCAACCACACCAACCTGCTTCCCCAAGACTCTCTGGCGGACCATGGTGTAACTAATACAATCAAGTGGTTAACTAGTCATCCTGCCCTTCAAATATGTCCATTAGATTGTCTTCTTTGTCTCCTGATAGATAAACCACATTATCCCCTAAGTACCTTAGAGTGATAGTTGAATATCCCTCCATAATTATAGCTTCTTGAATATCTAGAAACTTCAGCAGATCTACGACCCTACCAATCATACACTTCTGCAACCATCTTGTGTTTGTCTCTTCCACCTGGAATTGTCTCTTTGTCAATGACACACTCGCCCATCACAGGGAACATGTATACCCAAGGGGAGTCGCACCCTCGACAGACTGCCAACCCTTAGGTAGTCCCAGTTCAGCACAGATATACCATCCAGAAGGGCGGACAACGTGACGACATCCCTTTGTCAGTCGCATTATGGAAGTAGATCTACCCTCAGGTTGGAAATCTCTCCATCTAGAGAGGTACGATGGTAACACCGACCCCGATGAGCATCTGGATGCCTTCCTCACTCAAGACAACCTGTACACCAACAACGACGTTGTTTTGTGTCGGGTGTTTCCCACTTCTCTCAAGGAAGAAGCCTTGACATGGTACGGAGGACTCCCTCTGAGGTCCATCAACAGTTTCAACAATCTTGTCAAGAAATTCAGTGCTCAATATGCGACCAGCCGGTCTCATAGACTGACTTCGGCAGCAAGTATACAATAAACCTCTTTGGAGATTCATGGAAAGATTCAGGAGAGTAGCTGTAACACCTTTTTTAGTAACTTAAAATATATGTGTGATGTATTCCTTGTATGATTTGATTAATTTATTAATTAGGATTAGCCAAAATATTATGTGAATTATCCGTGTGCAATTGCTTGATGTAGAGGTCAAGTTATGTGGAGTTTGTTTGAGATGTGTTGTATTTGAGTGATTCCGAGTTTGACCCGAAACCTATTTTAGTAATATCATTATTCTGAATTCCTTAACCATTGGATCGCCTTAAAATTTAAAATATGTATTCCTAACCTACATATTAAATATTTTACCATTGGGATTGATCAAATAACATCTGAAACGTGAGAAATGAATTTTTCACTGTAGCAGAAATTCTAGAATTTGGTCAGCTCGCCCAGGCAAATTTTGCAGGCACTTTTGCTCGCCTGGGCGAGTGAAGGTGGTGATAAATAGTGCAGCAGCATTCCAAACCATGAAAATGTGCCTCCTTCTTCCTCCCACCTCCCACCACCATCCTCCACAACCCAAGACCACCGGTGACCACCACGGACCGTAGTTGCTTGCCATGAGACCACCGCACGGAGAGGAACCCTTTAATCGGAGCAGAATCTTTGAAACTCTTCTCGAAGTTTCAGTAGAGAACGGAGCTCCCAATCCTTCTTTCTTGGTTTCCTCGAGGTAATCTTGGTTTCCTTTATCTTCTTCTAGCTAGTTTAAGCCTCTCTTGATATCTCTTGTGATTCAGGTACCGTTATTGGCTGTTTCTATACTTCCTTTGAAAATCCTTTGAAAATGAGATGTTGTAAAAGTATCATTTTTATGAAATTGATGTCATTCTGTGACCCTTATTGAACCCTGGTCACATTGGTGTGATCGGAATTTCAAAATGATGTCTTTTGATGTAGACTCCCAAAACACCATTTTAGCCTCTTTTTAAATTTGAGTGAGTATTTGACCCTGAATGCTAACGTTAGCCTTGTTTTTGAAATCTATACTAAATTATCTTGAATTTGGTATATAGAGCTCTGTGAACTTGAGAGATCCCAAAACAACGTTTCAAGGAGCTAATAGAGAGACATAGATAGGTAAGGGGAGTTTATTATTTTTGCGATAGTTTAGATACCATAGTTGGGGGCCAGGGAGTCCAACTATGAGGATATCTGCCTGTCCCTCTTGTGTACTGGTTTTCAAATAAAAACTAAGTTTTTAACTAATGGGATGTGAAGTTTTTATGATTAATGGGTGATGATACTTGTGTGTGTGCTCATTTTCAAAGCAAATGATGTTTTTAACTAATGGAATGCAGTGTATTTATCACTGATGTTGTAGATGACAGTGAAATTGAGATACCATGGAAAAGATTGATGATGTTTATGTGATTTGTGATAATTTAGATGAGGTGATGCTTATGTGATTGGTGATGTCTGAATGAAATAATGTTCAAATGAGATATATATTTATTGGGTTAATGATATTGTTGTTGTAATGATTGGATTTTTGGAAAAAGTCTTAGTTACAGAGAAGACTCTGCCCAAAATTTTATAATATGTTTTCCTATTTAATTATTTATTAATTTTTTAAATGGGCATAAGAGTGTGTTTTCTATATTGTAGTCCTCCTCTTTAGTTTAGAGTTTTCCTAAAATACCAGTCTCGTGGTAATATGGATTGTGGATGAATAAGGTGATATTGATGTCATTGATAATGTTGAAATGAGATGTTATTGATGTGTTGGTGATGATTGAATGAGATAATGATGATGTGTTTGATTATGTATAAATGATATAATGATGATGTGGTTTATGATGTTTAAATGAGATGATGATGAATTGGTTGTTGATGTTAAAATGAGACAAGTTTAATATGTATGATGATGAAATTAGATTATGTGATGTGGATATTGATAAGAGATTATGTTGATGCTAATAACATCATTATGTGATATGGATATATGTTGACACCCATGAGGGGTGCATGACTGGTTACCCTTACGAGGAAGGATGTGTTCCTAGCCGGGTCATGCATTGATGGTGCCCATGGTTGTCATTGTGTGATGTGGATATACATGGATACCTATGGGGGGTGTATGACTGGTTACTCTTGCGAGGAAGGATGTGTTCCTAGCCAGGTCATACATTGACGGTGCTCATGGTTGTATGTTGTGTATGTACACGTGGGATGCAGTGACCGGTTGGTTACCCTTGCGAGGAAGGATGTGTTCCTAGTCACGGTCAGTGCATCAGTGAGCCCATATTGGGGTGTTATGTATGTACATGGGGGTGTATGACGGGTTACCCTTGCAAGGAAGGATGTGTGCCTAGCCGGGTCCTACATTGATGATGCTCATGTTTGATACTTCGTTTGCATTGATGGAAATAAGATGGTGGCAATAGGGTACAGAGGTACTAGGGGGGGCATATCTGTTTGGAACTCCATTGTAACTCAGGGATGATCACCATGAGGGGGAGTGGCCTGTGCACGACAGAGTGACCTTCATGAGCTACTGCATCATTTTCCTGAGAGAGGCTATTTCTATAAGGATGGTACCACATTGCATGCTGATAGATGATTCATGTGCATGCATCATTCCATGCATGATTGTTTGAGTTGTGGAATACATCGGATGATTGGTTTGTTGAGTGTGTATTGGATTGATAAAATTTTAGTAATAATTGTGATTGTGATTGTTGTTTCCTTTCCAATTATGGTTACTTGATAATTGTTGGTTGTACATAATAAACTCACCCTTGCGTTTGCTCTACTGTGTGGTTGGTACCTGTGATGATCGCGAACCTTCAATCGTGTGAGCAGATAAACAGCCTTAGGTGACTCTGGAGGAAGATTCTTTTTTGTTGGAGCCGCCAAGTCGACGTGATGACGTTGGGTTTCTTTTTGGGAAAGAGTTGTGTTTTGTTAATCAACTCTTTCTTAGTTAGTTCTTTGACTTTTTGTTAGATATGTAATTTCAGTTGTATTATATGTCAAACTAAAGGAAGTTTTAACATGTGGATGACATGTACCGATTTAATATATATATATATATATATGTACATTTGTGATTAATTATGGAATTGTAATATGTGTATGATAATTTATATTATCGCGAAAAATTTACCATCATTTTCATAATCAATTTAATGAAGTTTTCATTAAAAGTTAAATCTTGTGCGGTAAGAGTTGATGATACAATAGCGACAAAGCTAGTCGTTATAGTAGTTGTCCAGATCCAAAACCTGAATCCCGAAGTAGCATTACACTCTATGATGTTGGTCTTATGTTCTGGCAAGTTCGTGGATAGTTTGTGTAAGAAACCACCTTCTAGCATGGATGAATTACACTAATGAGCCAAAGGATACATTCAGACGGAAGAATGTCCAAATTCCAGAATAAAGTCAAACAAACCGGACATAAACGAGAAGCAGTAATCAAGCCTGAACCATATAAGTCAAACAAAAGCACAAATCATACAAGCACCAACCACTCCTGAGAGGACCCAGATATGAGCGCTACATTCTCCTAACGGTCAATCAAGCCACAATCATGGAGGAAGCCTTCAATACGGAGGTACAAGTGAAATTGCCATCATCCTATTCATCCTTTAAGCTAGGGGCAGATCCAAACAAATACTGCCAATTTCATTGCAGTAATGTTCATAACACTGAAGAGTGTTTGGCCCTGAAGGAAAAAAATCAAAGAACTCATTCAGGCAGGGTACTTATCTTGGTTTCTGAAAAGATCTGATAATCACCTGATTGGAACCAGACCTGGGGGACGATCTAAAGACCAATATAGAAATCAAGATGCTGATAATTTTGAACAGGGTAATTATGTCATGTATTTAATTGTCGAAGCCAACACTTCTTATCTTGCTTTGATTGGCAGGAAAACGCTGAACGAGTTGAAAGGCATCATCTCCACACCTCACCTAAAGATGAAATTCCCCACCATGACAGGAGAAATAGTCACTGTCAAGGCTGATCAGAAGCAAGCCTGACAATGCTACTAGTAAGAGTCTAAAAGTGGCACCATATCCTCACAACAGGGAGATGGACAAATACCATCCCACTTCGGGGGGGTACCAACCAAGTCATGAGCATAGACAAAGGGTCCACCTCCTTACACCCTAACTGTCTATACAGCTCAGTATAACGATACATTTGATGTAGATCCACGCGATGACACCATCGACAGAGGACCAAAACTTATGGAAGAACTCATCAAATTATAGCTCGGACCCAAACCAAAAAAATGCACACAGCTCAGCAAAGAACTTACCCGTCATAAGCACAGGCACATTGCTGATGTCCTCCACAAAAATGCGGATCTGTTCGCCTGGTAGCCATCCAACATGTCGGGCATTAACCCTAATGTCATATGCCACAAGCTGGCAATATGCCCTCAAGCCAAGCCTATAGCACAAAAGAAGAGAAAGATGGGTGAAGAAAGAAGAAAAATAGTCAGAGAAGAAGTAGAGAAACTACTGAAGGCCAACTTCATCAAAGAAGTTAGGTACTTCACCTAGCTCGCCAACTTCATAATGGTCAAGAAGACTAACAAAAAATGGTGTATGTGTACAGACTTCACCGACCTCAACAAGGCATGCCTTAAGGACGCATACCCATTACCCATCATCGACAGGCTGGTTGATGGTGCTTCAGGGTTCCAGATTTTGAGTTTCCTGGATGCATACTCTGGGTACAACCAAATCAGGATGCACACCCCAGACGAGAAGAAAACGACATTCATTACTGAAGATGCCAATTACTGTTATAGGGTCATGCCCTTTGGCCTAAAAAATGCAGGAGCCACATACCAACGATAATGGACCGAGTCTTCTAGAAGCAGATCGGACACAACGTCGAGGTCTACGTCAATGATATGGTCTTCAAATCCTAATGCGTAGCCCAACAAGTGACAAACCTGGAAATTTTTTTTGAAGAAATACAGAGGTATGACATGCCTCTTAACCTCAAAAAATGCACGTTCGGGGTGGGTGGCGAAAAGTTCCTCAGTGTCATGATCACACATCATGGAATTGAAGCCAACCCGGACAAATACACTGTTATACTGGAGATGAATAGCTTAACCAATGTCCACGAAGTCCAAAAACTGAACAAAAGACTAGCGGCTATATCCAAGTTCCTCCCGAAGCTCACCGAAAAGGCGAAGCCTTTCTATAGGTTGCTCAAAAAGACTGAGCCTTTCTTCTAGGGTGAAGCTTGTGAGCAAGCCTTTGAGGCCTTCAATAAGCTGACCTAGACTAGATGCACCATTACTCCTCTATCTCTCAGTAGCAAACAAGGCGGTCAGTTTGGCCCTTGTCCAAGAAGAAAGGAAGCACCGACCCCCCATTTATTTCACCAACCGCATGCTACATGATGTCGAGAAGCGCTATCAAATAATAGAAAAGATAGCATTGGCCCTCGTCACTTCAGCCAGATGCCTTCGGCCTTACTTTCAAAGTCACCAGAGGATAGTTAAAACAAACTATCCCATCAAACAGGTACTGAGAAAACCTGAATTGGCAGCAGAATGGTGGCATGGTTGGTCGAGGTATCAGAGTTTGACCTACAATATGAACCTCGTGATCCTATGAAGACACGGTTCATGGCAGACTTCTATGTGGAGTTTGCAGGAAATGAGAAGTCCATCCCACACTGGTGGAATCTTTACGTGGACAAAGTGTCCAATGTGAAGGGAAGCGGAGTAGGAATCATTCTTGAGGGGCATGGCAATATCATGCTAGAACAAGCCCTCAAGCTCAATTTCAAAGCTTCAAACAATCAAGCCAAGTACAAGGCACTCATAGCAGGCCTCAGACTCGAAAAAGAAGTCAGAGCTAAATGTCTGAGATGCTACTCAGATTCACAGCTCGTCTAAGGACATGTCGCCAACAAATTTTAGACCAAAGAAGCAATACTCCTTCAATACTATCACATCACTAAAACACTCATCGACAATTTTGAGTGCTTCAAGATGTATCATATACCAAAAGAGAGTAACATCAGGACAGACCTGCTCTCCAAGCTCCCACCATAGACACCCAAGAGGTAATGGCAGGCGAAGAGGAGGAACCAAACTAGATGACCCCTTAAAAAAATTTCTCATCAAAGGGACACTATCGACACACGAAAATGAGGCCCAACATCTAAAAAGGAAAGCTAGTTACTACAGAAGGGACCATTACACATAGGCATGAGATGCCTCAGCAGCCCATTGTTTTCTATGAGATTTTTTATGTATGGGGTATTCATTTTATGGGTCCATTTCCTATTTCTTTTGATTTTTCATATATTTTTCTTGTTGTTGATTATGTTTCTAGATGGGTTGAAGCTAAGGCCACCAGAACGAAAGATTCTAAAGTTGTTGTGGATTGTGTGAGATCTAACATTTTTTTGTAGGTTTAGTTTGCCTAGAGCCATTATTAGTGACCAAGGGAGCCATTTTTGTAACATCTCATTATAGGATTGTGAATAAAGTTACTACAGCTTATCATCCCCAAACTAATGGGCAAGCGAAGGTTTTTAATAGAGAGATCAAGCAAGTGTTGTAGAAGGTAGTGCAACCTAATAGGAAGGATTGGAGCAAGCTACTTGAATATGTTTTATGGGCTCACAGGACCGCTTACCGAACACCTTTGGGGATGTCTCACTATAGGTGGTTTTTGGTAAGGCATGACACCTTCCGGTGGAGATTGAGCATCGTGCTTATTGGGTGGTGAAGAGATGTAACATGACATTTGATGAAGCGGGTATGGAAAGGAAGCTTCAATTGCAAGAACTTGAAGAGGTCCGTTTAAAAGCCTATGAGAACCCAAAGATTTACAAGGAGAAAGTGAAGAGATTTCATGACTCTAGGATTCTTAGGAAGGAGCTCCATATTGGCCAAAAAGTGTTATTGTTTAACTCTCGCCTCAAGCTTATTTTTGGTAAAATTCAATCTAAATGGGATGGACCTTTTGTTGTTACTAATGTTTTTTCCCCATGATGCAGTTGCGATTAAAAATGAAGTTACCGGCAAGGTCTTCAAAGTGAATGGTCACCAACTCAAGCTATTTCATGAGAGCCTTCAAGTGGAAGAGGAGCTTGTGGCGGACCTGTCGTTAGTCTTGCCAATTTTATGTGATGATGTGTCTTGAATGACACTTGAGGATTTTCCTTTTCCCTTATTTTCTATGTTGTCTCTTTGATTGCAATTCATTGCATGCTTACATTGAAGACAATGTGCACTTTAAATGTCGGGGGAAGGATTTACAAAATATGTTTTATCTGTTTTCTTTTTTTGTTTTGTTGTATTTGTTTTATTTTATTTTTTTCTGTTTTTACTGTTTTTACATACAGAAAATAAAATTAAAATAAAAAAAGATTATGCAATAGTTGTTTTTTGTTTTTGTTGAATTTAGGTACTTTTTCATGTTTTTCATAGGATTTCTAACTCGTGTAAATTGTGAGAAATGTACAAATTTTTGTTGGTTTGAGAGGTTTCATACTTGATGTGAATCATTGTTGCAAGTGTTGAAGTGATAAGTAGGCTTAGAAAATAAAATTTAAGATGGATCATGTGTGATAGAATTATGCCTTGTGAGCTTTGGGGCCTTTGTGGATGAATCGCATTATTACATTCATGTTCTTTCATGTGTGATTTCACCCTTGTGCTAGATTACTCTAGGTTTTGCCTTGTCTCTCTTGTTATTCCTTGTTACACATGCATTGATTGAAATTATTTAAGCCTTCTTTCTTTTAGCCACTAGCCAAATAAACCTACCTTGCATTGATATTCATTGTCACCCTTTCTGAGCCTTTAACCTTTTCTTTCTTGTGTAGCTCTCATTACAAGCCAAAAAGTGGAAAACCAAGTTATCCTAACTTTAGAGAGAAAATAGGTCTTGAAATTGTTTTGGGAGTGGGTTTCAAACAAGTGTAGGGATTTGTATTTTCTTTTGATTTGGAAGAAAAGAAAAAGAAAAGAAAGAGTATAAAAAGAAAAAATTCAAAAAAAAATAATAATAAAAGAAGAAAAAAGAAAAAGAAATACAAGAAAAATTGCAATAAAAGTGTGTTGTGGTTCATTTCCATCCTTGTAAATTCTTTTTATTTTAATTTTGTTATTCTCCACCTTATTTCTTTGTTTCTACCCCTCTTTTTACTTGTTGGCTTACTCCCCATTGTCCCTCTTTTCTCTTAGTTTTAGCCTAAATATCTTTCTCGTATCCACCCTTACCTAAACCATACGTTAAAAACCAATAAAAACTCTTTTGATATTTTGATGCATGTGTATTTCAAGTTGAGTGAATTAGAACCTTGTCAATATTTGGATGTGCTAGTTACATGTGGTGTTTGAGTGTAAACACAAACACATGCATATTTGATGAGGTTGAGTGTTGTTCTTTGAGAGAATTATATCACTTTGGTACATTTTTAATTTTAACTTGACTACTTTTTCACTTTGCACTTTGTGATCATGGAGTGCTTGTTACCTTGATATCATTCTTCCATTTTCATCTCTCACTTTTGTGCATTATTAGGATCCAATGAAAAATGTGTGTGCCTTGTTCATACCTTTTTTTAGTTTGTGGTTTATTCTAGTTTAATTATTTTTCTCTTAGTCTTTCTTTTAATTTTGCCTGGGAGTGCAAAAGATAAAATGTGGGTGAATTTGATTGAGTATTTTTAATATAATATTTTTCTATTCTTCTTAGCTTATTTAACTTCTCTTAGATTCTTATTTTCTCACATTAACTCAATTTTGGTCTTAGACAAATAATTAGGCTTAATTGATAATTGTTGCTAATTTTCAAATTTTGTGCTTACTTAACTTATCTTCCTTGTGTAGAACTTATATGATTCTACAGAACTCCAAATTCAGCATATGAGTAGTCCATGTAAAGCTAAGGAAAAGAGCTACAATTTTGTCAGACATAAGAGTGGGTTAATTCTGTCAGTTTGAGGATCAAATTAGGCTTGAAAGTTAAAACCTCTGCACTTGAGTTTTGGACTACAAGTTTGGGTTTTGATTGATGTAATTAACATAATTGATGTAATTAACATAATTAATTAGTTTAGATGAGCCTAATCAGAGCTCATCCCTTCATTTTGTTCAATCACTATATATTAGTGTAGCTAGGAGTTATTTAAGAAACCAAATTGGATTGTATCTCAGTCGACATAGGTTAATCCTATGCTATAAAATTATCTTAGTTTTATTTATTTTGTAGTGATTCAACAATCGTTATCATTTTACCTGTGCTGAACTAGGACTGCCCTAAGATTTGATAATCTGTCGGGGGTGTGACTCCCCTTGAGTGTGCTTATTCCCTGTGGTAAGTAAATGTTCATCTCCTTGGAGATGTCTCGCTTTGGCCTCCAACTGATCATGACTAGCCTTCAACCTTCAAAGTTCTTCTTCGTGTCTTCGTTCCATATCCGCAATACAATTTTGGAATTGTTGGATGATGTCTTGGTTGGTAATGATTGTTTGAGGAGGGTTAGAAGTTTCTATAGGAGTACTGCGTTTGAGACTAGACTGTGTACTAACCACTGACAAATTGGTAAGGAAATGTGTTTAGGTAGGTCTAGGAAAAATGAGGCCACAGGATAAGTTTTATTGCAGTCCCACAATGGACACAAATGTTCTTATCAAAATCTAGAATTGTCATGCACAAGAGTAAACATGGTCTAGGTAGGTTCCAAACTCTGCACATTGGACAGTGAATCAACCTTATTAAGTAGGGGGACTATCCAAATATATGATAATGAAGCATATAGGAGTGTGACTATCCAAATAAAGAGTCTCAAGATATGAATGAATGTGCCATGTATGGCATGGCAACTTCAAGGTGTGTCAATGTGTATGAGTGTGCATTTTTTGGTCATGAATTCAAAAAACATGTTTAGCATTTTTTTTGTCCGATACCATTATTAATAACCACAGCACAAGACATGTTACTATGGCATTTTTAAATAAATAATATAAATTAACAAAATAATTTGAAAAATGGTGCAGTTTGCAAAATATTTCGAATTTTGGGGTCATGTAACACGCCCAAAATAGGCGTGTTTAAACATGCCCAATTTAGGCGTGTTTAAACATGCCTATTTGAGGCGTATTTGGGTAGGGTGGGTCTATAAAAGGCCAAAAAATTGTTACTATTGACCATTTGTAACTTTTCTTGCTTGGGTGAAAAAGTTTGGCTTGGTTCGCTTGGGAGTTTGGGTAGATTTCTCTTGCAACGAACCTCTACCAACAAGTAAGTGGATTTTATAATTTAGCATTTTTTATTATTGAATTGTTAGCACTGTACATTATATGTTTGTAGAAAATTTTCTAGGTTATTAAAATGTTAGGTTCATATATGTTAGGAAGAAAATTATTAGGTTCATTCATGTTAGTGTTAAGTATGCAGATGGTTGGTTTAGGATTAAGGGTTTAGGACTTATGGTTTATGTGTTAGGGTTTAGGGTTTAGGACTTAGTGTTTATGGTTAAGGGTGTAGTGTTTAGGGTTTAGTGGGTATGGATAATGGGTTAGGGTTTAGGGTTTAGGGTTAATGGTTTAGGGGGGTGTGAATTTAGGTTAATGGTTTAGTGTTTAGGTTAATGGTTTAGGGTTTTGTGTGTGTGGATTTAGGGTTTAGGATCGAGGATGTGTGGATTTAGGGTTTAGGGTTTAGGGTGTGTGGATTTAGGGTTTAGGGTTTAGGGGGTTTAGGTTAATGGTTTAGTGTTTTGGTTAATGGTGTAGGGTTTAGGGTCTGTGGATTTAGGTTAACAGTTTAGTGTTTAGGTTAATGGTTTAGGGTGTATGGATTTAGGGTCTTGGTTTAGTGTTTAGGTTAATGGTTTATGGTGTGTGTGGATTTAGGGTCTAGGGTTTAGGTGGGTTAGGTTAACGGGTTATGGTTTAGGGTGTGTGGATTAGGGGTTAGGGCTAAGGGGTTAGGGTTAATGTTTTAGTGTTGAGGGTTTAGGGTATGTGGGTTTATGGTTGAGCGTTGGTTGTTTATGTGTTTCATTTATTTTTTTGAAGATACTCATTAGATGGCTGATTCATCTTCGAGTGATTCTTCGTACTCTGGATCGGATCATGAGGATGAGAGCATGGATCCGACGACCCATGTTATCCCAACCCCGTATAAGTGGGGTGTTTTGCATAGGCGTACTCAGCACACCCACGTTGGTGACATGTTGAGAAATGCTGGCTTTCTACATGTCGCACGCATGCGACATATTCAGGTATGCAAGTAGGAAATAAGTAAACAATTTTTTTATAAAACTGTACATATGAATTGATTAGTTTTTTTGTAGATCGATGTTGCGCTTATTAGTGCTCTGGTTAAGCGGTGGAGACCAGAGACCCATACCTTCCATATGACACAAGGAGAGATGACCATCACGTTGGAAGACGTGGCTAGTATTTTGGGATTGCCCACCGAGGGCAAAGTCGTTACAGGAGTCACCGTAGGTGACTGGGACAGCGTCATTAAGGAGGTTTTTGGGCATGAACTCAGGAAGATACCGAGCTTAAGGGTGGATATTTGCGCCTGTCTTTCTTTGATAGACATTTTATGCACTGGGGTGAGGTAGTTCCCGATTTGGTCACTGTGAAGCGGTTCACGAAGGCGCACATTACGCACCTTATTGGAGCATGGCTGTTGAGCGACAGATCCGGGGGGAGCATGGTCGCAGCGCGATATGTCCCATTGCTTGCTGGGGACTTCGAGGATATTGGAGGATATAGTTGGGGCTTTGCGGTCCTTGCACATTTGTTTAGACAAATGTGCGAGTGTACTGATCCACGCAGAAGTGACATTGGTGGGTGTCATATGCTGCTTCAGGTGTGGGTGTGGCTGAGATTCCCACCCATTGCTCCAGCTATTCCGCAGCCTACTCACCCGAAGTGGCACTTCGGTCATCGGTATATAGCTAGTATATTTTATATTTTAACAATTGTTGGAATTCAGTCTTATAGTTTTCTAATGTTAGTTATTTTGAAATAAGGTTTAATGCTTTAGGCCGGTTTCGAGCACACGAGCTGCTTTGGTACAGGATGAGATTGGAATCCCTCAGTCGGGATGAGGTACGTTTACTTATTTTTAAGTGTTCTTAATTGTACATTTGCGGTGCATGTCCTTACATAACTGTGTGTTCGTTTGGTCTGTGCAGGTGGTTTTGCAACCATATGGGGAGTACGACTTTCTTGGTGCATCTGAGCAGCAGCGACTATTGTGGATGGCAACTAGTCCTGTTATATGCTTCCACATAGTTGAGTATTCACAGCCGGATAGATGCATGCGCCAATTTGGGAGGGATCAGCCAATCCCACGTACTCCCAGGAAGTTGAAGGGTGTGCATGACCTTTCCTTGCGAGGTAAACGTGAAGATAATTGGGTCCGCAAGCTCAAACCGTTTATTAGATGCTGAGAGGTTAGGCACTAGCACATCGACCTTCCCCCTCTGGTTCAGGGCTTCATGTCACCAAACCATGAGTACATGGTTTGGTACAGGGAAAATGGCAAGCGGTACATCTCGAAGATGGCTGCCAAGGCTGGTCATGGTGTAAGTTTTGCTGACATTAACATATTTTCTATTTATGTTTATTATGATAAAGAACATGATTCACACTAAACCCTAAATGTTTGATTTTATAGTTGGATGGGCTGGAGATGCTGTACTTTGTGCTTGGTCATAAGCAGTGGCCGGGCTACAACTGCGAGTGGGCATAGGATGAGGTCGGGTGCATAATGTCTATATTTAGAGAGAGTTGTCGCTTGGAGGAGGCAGGGCCACATGCACCCGAAACCCAGCTTGAGGAGGAGTCACAACTGTCTATTGGCATTGGCCGTCGAAGACAGGAGGGACGTGGGCTAGAGCGTCGACGGAAACAGATGCACCATGTTCCTGAGCCCATTACAGCTCCCAGTCCTTGCACTTCGGGTTGGGTTAGGCCTCCATATATAGCATCCACATACGGCAGCCAGCCCTTCTATTATGACTCCACTCAGTAGGGGGGTGCGATGCCATCAGCGAATGTTGGGACCAGTAGTGACGTAGCACCTGCGGAGTGGACTGGTGCCGACATTGAAGACATGCTATCGCAGCTTGATTATTCTGCAGCAGCTTGTGAGTGTTGGCCACCAATTGTACCCTATGCCACCCCATCTGCTGAGCCTTCCCGACCCTCAGCTCCAGAGCAGGACACTCCATGTCCACGTCCCTATGTATACCCTTATGAGCTAGGCCCTTCTCATCCATACCCTTCTCCGTGACCACGTAGACGAAGGCTACCTGATCGTTAGGCGCGTCAACGACAGTGGCCACTGGAGTCTTAGTTTTTGCGGCTTTGTGTTTTTTAATTTTTATTTGTAATATACTTTATTAGTAATAGTTTTTGCGCCTTTGTAACAATTTTCTTAAGCAGTCGACATATTAACAATGACTAACACCGTGAATAACTATAATTGATATCAGAGGCAAACAGTAACAATTGAAGATAACCAAACTTGATAAAAACTACTTAATACAATTAATCATTCAATTTCGGTAACTGGTTTGTTAAAAATAGCTAAAATCTCAATTGGACAAAAACGTTTCTAGTAGTTGGATTCTGCCAACATCTTTAACACGTCTTCATCGCTTAGCAACTCTTTGATGTGATATTCGATTGTGTTGCTGAATAAGCGTAATGGCCTGACTGTCGGAAAAACAATTTTCTAACCACCTGTGAGTTGTGAATTCCATAAGGGGGAACCCCAACAGGCGCAACTTGCTTTATGACATCCTTCAGTGTTTCAATGTTGCATCCCAAAAGAATTTCAAACCTTATTGGATTAGTTCCAGTGAATGAATAACCCACAAAACCGCCTTGTCGGGGTATGTTCCACTTGCCATTGTAATATAGCATTGCATCATGTGTAGGGACGATTGTGGATCGAAGTTGGTTAAGTATACCATCGGCTGTTCTGTTGATGCTGCATAATATTTCTATAGGGCCAACACTTGACATTTGGTCATGGCACATTAACATTGTGCAAACATCATCATCATTTGTGAGTTGCAGAGAATGAAAAAAATATTGTTGACCTGCATGTAGGGATGGCTGTCGGTAATAGATTTCATCAACGAAATGAT